>JAPFTB010000294.1:0-42584 GCA_030779245.1 Fusarium sp. MBC 438
TGCGGTTTATGTGGATCGAACACATGACCTTCAGATATCGAATGATTGAAGTTTGACTTCAGTCTGACGCTCTCCCAACTGAGCTAAACCCGCTGTTGGTTGTTGAAGATTCGGTGTCCTTCACAAGCTCTATCTCCTGCAGGGGACACAGCCGTCGGGCGCTTGTCCACTGCTTTGCCATTGGAAGCACATGTCCGTCTTTTGCTTCACCCACATACCTTTCCTCCTTATTTTAGACGCTTTAATCCCACACAATTTGTTTTCCAATGACTGATCAAGTGAGAAAACCGGGTGGTACCCGTTGTCAAGGGCTCAAGCGTAATACGAAGTCCTAGTTGTATACGCTTCTATGTTTACACCCTTCCGTCTTTACCAGAGTCTCATACTCCAATACATCCCTTGACTCTCCCTTGAACGCAATGTAGTCCATTAAAAGCCCCTTTGGTTTCACCACTAGCTAACGTCCAAGTATCGGAGGTGGTCTTGCTCTAGATGACGGACACCGGGCTCTTCCCACGGATATTCGCTCTCAGTAGACCGAACAATTTCGACATGGCGGACACTCCTAGGCTTGATGCCATAAGCAAAGGTCTTTGGATGGCTAATCAGGCCGGCTGTCACTTCTACCTCGACATCGATCTCATTTCCCTTCTCATCCACCGTTTTGCTGATTTCGAAAGCGGCTAGTAGTCGAGAGATTGTGAGGAAAAGACTGTCATCTGCGAGGTACCTTCCAGGGCAGATCCTGCGACCGTAACCAAAGGCATGATTTGCCGGGTCTGGTTCGTTTCGTGGCTCCAAGAATCGCTCGGGGTCAAAGGCCTCAGGCTTGGGGTAAACGGCTGGATCATGCAAGAACCACCAGATTGATGGCAGAAGGAAGCTGCCCTTTGGAATCCTGTAGCCAGAGTGAAACATCTCTTCCTCTGTAACATGCGTCGTGCCAACTGGAACAACAGGAAGCCATCGAAGTGTCTCCTTGATCAAGGCGTTGACATATGGCAGCCTTTCCCTATCCTCGAATTCAGGCAACCTGTCAGAACCAACAACACGGTCAAGTTCCTCCTGGGCCTTTCGTTGAACTTCAGGGAACAGAAGCATGGCGAGCACAAAGCCGCTTAGGGTGGAAACGGTTGTATCAGCACCTCCTCCGTAGATGATGGCAGCACTGTTCTTGATGTTGTCCACTTCGCTCTCGGTGGGCTCCCAGTTGTTCTCGGGGTTCTTGCTGTGTTCGGTGACGAGTGAAGACACATATGAAGATGTAGGGTTCCCGTTCGCTATCTGGCGCAACACAAAAGAGTAGGGAATATCTGCTGCCATGCGAGCTCGTTCTCTCCACTCCTGTGCAATCTTCTTGAAAGAGGCGCCAGGGAAGCCAGTGGGGAGGTGCTTGAGGAAAGGAAAAAGATCGACCGACCAGGTCAAGGGGACTAGAGCATCAGAAAAGTTGCCCATCATGTGTTCAATCAGGGTAACTAGAGGATCAACCTTGTGAGGTTCGATGGAGTAGCCATACGTAATTCTCAGAATAATGGCGCTCGCCTCACTATGAAGTCAAGTCAGTAAGTCGGCTCGCGTGGAAGGCTTGGTAGAATTATGCGATATTGCCCAAGGTAACGGATGAACTTACGTCTTGATATGACTGATGATATTGGATGGGTCGTCCAGAACGCGAAGTAGGAAGCGTCGTGACTCGACATTTTGAACATGCCAGAATCTCTCGCAGATGAGTCTAGTTCCCATCTGCTGGTGCATAAGCTTGCGGTGCAGTCGATGTGTTGCGTTGTAGGGAAGGCTGGGTGTAAGTGCGTCGAAGCCACATAGTTCCCCAGCAAAGTGTTGCTTCGGCCGTGAAGATGTCTTTGTTGATCTCTTGACAATAAGATCCTGCAGTACATCCTGGGAATGGACCAGGATCATGTTTGTTCCGAGTACTGTGACAGAGCTGAGGGGTCCGTAGGTGTCCTTGAACTTGATCCAGTGCTGATACTCTGGTACGCCTGGAGGAGGGAGGTCAAAGATGTTGCCAACGAGGGGCAAAGGCTTTGGGCCAGGGGGTAGATCGCGCGGTGCCTTCCATCGAACAGAAAGGCGCCAGAGGATGATGCCCACAAGAACAATGAAGACCTGTAGCAAGGCAAGAAACATGATGGGAGGTGATGGCTGTGAATGTCTGGTGGCAACTTGACTCCTGACTCCTGAGGAGATAGGGGAATTTATGGCAAGAAGAATCCCTCCGAAGGCTAGACTTTCGATGAATTCTACGTTGGTTGGTCGTCATATATACCATACTAGCGCCTTTACTGCGCTACTACCCAACAGGGAAGTTTCAAGCTGGCCCAAGGGATCCCCAGTTGAGGTGGTCTTGACCCATGTCATATCGAAGATCGACGCCCGGCAACTTTGTGGGGTTGCACGGCAGGGTACAGACATGTCTTACAACCCTGCGAGGACAAGGGAAATGCTAACCAGAGCTTCTGCTGTAGGGTTCCCGTTGTTCCGAGACAAGGGTGCGGCCTGTAGCGAAGCCTGTTGGAAGAGAGCTATGACGGGATATGAAACCAATTTATGTTCATGGAGGATGCCAGCCAGCACCGGGAGAAGCCAACATTTGATATATTTTTGCTAGGACAGGCTATTGAGCTTGACTCATGCTCTTTGAGGCCACTCGGGGAAGAAACCAGGCAATACCGTAAGAGAATGGTCATCATTGAGCCGTGGGCACGAACGAGCTGCTGGATTCGGCGTGGCTCACCTCTACCGCAGGTGTGACCGAATAGCTACAGGTGCACTGATAATAGCAACTACACAAAATGCCTCAATTTCTGTGCAGAGTGTCTCAAAGAACAGTGGGTGTAGCACGGAGCATGTGAACGTCAGATATGCCCTTGCTGTCCCGCTTTTGATAAACTTTCGACTGCATTCTTGGCAATTTATTTTATGTCAAATGAGAACTTTATTCTAGAGGTTTACTTTTGAGACAGAACCAACCTTGAAAGACCATCGACTCATTATCCACCGGTAAGCCATCTGCCGGTGGCATTTGCTAGTATTGTAGCTGGCAGAGTAGCTGTGGAAGGACTGACAGTCACCAGGCCCGTCTTGTGCATCACATCTTCGGCCGGTGTGCAAGATGTGAACCTCGGCTGATGTGTCCATTCCAAAGATCCCTCAGACTGACGGCCCGTGTGTTCTGATGCAGGATACCCCACTCCGCTTGCTGGGATAGATAGGGTAAACTACGAGGCAGTGAGCTGCAAGACCCATATCAGAACTTGGCTGAGACACGCCACGTATTCCGCAATGGTCCTAATGGCTGCTGTAGGATTGAGGAGAACTCTTTGGTGGGGGCATTGACAAGAACCAGCGGCAAAATGTCAAGAATTCAGCGTTATCTGCGGCACACTGAGTCAAGAAGTACAAAGAGGTCAAGGGGATCGGCCAAGATCGGCCACGCGCAGAGTCTACATGTGCAAGGGGGGGGTAAAGAAACTGCATGTAAGACGTGGGCAGTGCAGCTGGGATGATTGCCTTGCTACCTTGGTCCAACAACCACGGCCAGCAAAGGAGCCACGCCACTGGTGAGACGAGATCGCCGTTGCGATACCACATGAAAAGCCGATACAGGGTTCAGCTTAAATTTTCTGCGAAGCATGAGAGTGAGATGTGATTCATGAAGCGGGAGAGGCGCGGGAGCTAATATAGATTCCGATGCAATCGTGCAACGTGATTGATGCGAGCGGGTGCCCCGGCTGCATACCGGTGTGGAGATGATGGATACCAGGGGTCAAAACAGGATCTGGCTACTCCATAGTAGGGGTAATACGAGAAGGGACTGGAATGATTGGTATAGTTCCCATGCCGAGAAGCTTTGGACAGCTCCACCGAACCAGTTGTGATCGGGGTGATCTATCACACACATGGCAAAGTACCTCGATAGATTGGCTCCGCTGTGTCTGGCGCGTAATCCTGCCATGAGTTCTGAGAGACACCGGGCACTGGTCCGTTTACTTAGGGAGCAGTGAGGCAGCACCGTAGTAAGACGGACTGCGATTGTTATCTGTGCTTGGGCTCGATTTAACTTGACGTTGGTTGTCGTGATTGTGATGCGCAATAGTTATATTAGCTGGCTTCTAGCTCAGTTACAGCGTCTGCACGATCCCAATCATTCTCCTACCACGCGTTGGCTTTACCAGGCTAATGCTCGTGGCATCACGGCCCAACGAGTGCAGATGGAGTCGTACGTGTTGGTGACAGCTGATGCTTCACATGAAGCTAGGAGTAATTCAGTTCTGGCAGAGTGATATTGTGTGATGTGAGAATATGACATGGCCTATCTATTTAAACATGGTTATGCGACTGTAAAAGAAACGCGTGGTTGAACTGAGACGTGGAACCTTCCTGCTGACAATTCTATCTTAATCGATGAGAGCCTGAGCGAATCTCAGCCTCCGAAAAAGGTAGATAATCGCGATATAATCAAGTCTAGGGCCTAGTTTTATCTAAGTCGCCGCTCCCTGTATCAGACCCAATCTAGTCAAAGGGCGAAGATCTACGGGAATTTCTCTCAATATGACATGAGTAGAAGCGTGATTATAAGTCGGGGCCTAAGAGTTTGGGGTCTTTCGATGCAAGCAATCTCTCCTTGAGAGAATCCACGGATCTAGCTAGTATCGTGGTTTTTGGGTGATCCATTTGATCCCAATATCACGTGTCTCCAGAGCCACCTTTGAGAACAACCATCAAATGTGTCAACAAATCAAACCTCACTTGACTGGTTGCTAAGAGAAAGCCTTCAAACTTGAACACGCGTATACTGTCGGCATTGGGATAATAGTCTCTGAGCCGAGTACCTTATCGTCGATCAAGATGACTTCTGCCTCGAAAGAAGAGTTAGTAATGCCTATGGTAGCAAATGATAGTGGTAATTTATTTAGTTGTCCGACATTGCTTGGCTATAGGCATAGCGAATAGCGCTGCTAGGTAGAGCCTATAGCAACTTGGAACAAGCAATTCGAACGAGACCTTCAGCGGGTACATAAGCGCGGAATTGAAATTTTCCAAGCTGAGGTCGGATTCATGGCTTTTCTAGGTAGCCATGTGGCGGGCTGATCCGTGAAAGAGCGAGCTGAATCTAAACGAGCACACTATTGCCATGACTATTGAAGCAGCTCGGCCTTTGTGGTTAGGGTGCTCCTCCTCGCCTCGGTCTCGACCGTGGCCTGCCCAATCACGGCTGATGGTGTCCACCGAATAATGTGGCACCATCCATGAGGCCTCATCTTTTTGTTCCGCTGTCAATTGGTATATATGCAATTTTCCTCCCAAGATGAGTGGCTTTTGTTCGCTTCTCTTAGACCATCCGGAAATTTGTCTTTGTCTGAAACGGGATGAGAAACAACGTACTACTTGCTGTGGCGCTGGCCGTCGTCGGAAGCGATGCTGCTGCCCTATCACCTCCACTCGTCGTGCGTGCGGCATGCAACCGTGATAACCTATTCCGATGCTTTATCGATCAGAGATATTCCGTGCAAGCCAGCGAGTTCTGCGCCAACCTTTCGCCATCCACTGTAACGGTTGCCACGATAACTGCCACTGAGTGAGATTCTGCCATATACAGGCCAGCTCAATGATTCACAAACTGACACTCCACTTAGGACCACAACAGTTGAGACTGAACTCACTGCCGACGTCGTCACCAGTACCGAGATATTGACTACGACCGTATTCACTGAAACTATTGCGACGGCAACCACCACGGTGACATTTAATCCAGATGTTCTGGCCAAGCGTGATGCTTCAGTGAACGCCCCGAAGTGCATGACCAATGGTGTCACCTACCCTGCCAGCCGCATCACATCAGCTTGCTCTTGCATTGATGTTCCTGCGTCAACTGTCAGCGTGACATATGTTGCAGGCACCGAGACAGTTACAGAGGTACGTCGCTGTCAGAAAGAACTTGTATGTGCTGTGAGGGCTGGGCTTACGATGATATATAGACCAGCACTGTCTTCACAACTCCTTCACCGGCCACGATAACGACGTGGACGACAGTCTCTACAGCTGCCGCTGGGGTCCAAACTGTCACAGTCGCTCCCACGGGCACAACAAACCGCCTTTCTTTCCAGAACGGTACCATGAATGGCTGGGAACTGCTTCCTACGACCTGGCCAGGAGAGATGAGAAAGGGCATCATTAATGGAGCGACAGAGTGGTCCTTCAACTTCTTCCCCGTGGACAACAGCCTTGCTACACTGCGGTACCTCCCACTGGTTTACATGGAGGCTGGCCGATATCAGGCTGGATTTACCAGTTACCTGTTGCAGTTTCCTGCCCCGACAGGGCCCTGGGGCCAGTACTTTGTGTTTGACATTGTCAATCCTTCAAAGGGCACCAACATCACCGTCACCTTTCCCGCGGTCGCAACCAAAAAACTCCTTAGCAAGAGGTTCGTGACGAGCATGCAGAACACGGTTGATATCCCCGAAAGTGCGGCTGGATATAGCCAAATAACAGTGAGATGGATTGCTACTCCTCAGTATGCACTTACGGCGTTAAACAACCTTGCCGTCGAGAAGATTGGTTAAGAAGGTGTTTGTTGGGGTTCACGGTTATATTAGACAGTAAATACTGAATATGGTCGCTTTCGAACTTCACAATGGCTTCTTTTTGGAACGTCGTGAGTGAATTAACTAATGCATGGGTAGCTAAGCGGCAATCTCCTTGGTAGACCAGCTGGCGTTCAGTTGACTGCAACTTGATATCGCCACATCCCACGTCCTCTCACAGTGACGCAAAGTACATTAACAAGCAGCACTCCTTTTCGAACAGAGTTAGATGCTTTCTGCAAGTCTTGATAACTGCGCCGCAGCCACAAGGCGTTTTCTCATATGCAGACGATTCAGATAAGGAGAGCCCTACTAGGCTGGGGTGGTGAGGGATTTCTGGGGTTTGATACGTGCATTTTCTTGATCCCCGGAAGATGTAACGTCGCTAAGAGATTTGCCAAGGCATTAGCCAACCAGCATCGTTGGGCCATGGTCATTCGCAAGCTCATCGACTGATGATCACATACAAGGCACATCGAGCCGTTGCCAATGCCAGGACCAGCTGAAAACCGTTGGCCCTTATTAGTTAACGGCTGCCTAGGCTGAATAATTTTCGCATTGGTAACTTGGCATCCTCGGCGCAGAATCACCAGCATCATGGACAAGAGCGACAATACTGATAGCGATCTCGCCAACTCACAATGCACTGACTCAGCGTTGGAATGGGCTATGATCATCATCACCATCATCGCCATCAACGTTACCTGGTGGTTACTTGAACTTCCGCTACTGTGGACCCACGGGACACAGATGTATTTGGATTCTGTCATGTGGCAGTGCTTTCGTACCTATATGCCATGTTGCGCGGCCATGTACGCCTTCAGTTACGCCAGGACAACGCAGGAAGAGCCGTATATATACTATATTGGCCCGTTTTACGATGTCTTGAACGCTCCGAAACAGGACCAGAACCAGAACCAGAGCCCGAGGCAGAGTCAGAGTCACGACATGGTGGTGAGAGGAGAGAACGAGCCGGAGCTTCGAGAGATGCAACCTCAAGCCACTCGCGGCTTAAGCAAGTTTCAGCTCATCAAGTCCATCTTGATTGACTCGCTGTCAATCGTGGCTACAGGTCTTACCGTCAACACTGCGGTGCATCTTCGCGTCGGCAACACATCGGGCGTTACCGTATCAACTTGGGTGTATCCCTCCCTTCCAGTCGCAGTGATTGGTCTCTGGCTCCTTGTTTGTGGTACGTGGATTCGCTGGAGCCGCAGATGGACCATATGGCTCGGCATGCTGGTTGTTATCGCGGTCGGCGCTGCGCTCATCACCCCGGTTGCTGTGTTGTCCCCTGCCGGGAAGAAGAACAAAGTCTGGATCGCAGCCATTGCTGCTTACGGTCTCATGGGTCTACCTGTTATGGCGAGTCGAAGCTCTGCGCTCATTGCATTTCCCACTGTGCTCATTGGACTTGCGGGTCGTGTTGGCGGTGTTGGTGTGGGCGCAATATCAAAGGCAGCATATTTTCCGTACTGTAAGCTACAGCACAAAGCGTTTGGCGTGGTCTACCTTGCCGTGGGCGTACTGGGGGGCTTGTTCGCAGTCGTGGCATGGTTCCGGTACATTTGGCGCATGGATCCTACGACTAACCCGAGGAATAAGAAAATAGGAAGCCTCACAGTCTCTCTTATGGACGGACAACACTGGGGAGCTGGCAGAAGAGAATGGGATCATTATGCTGCTCCGTTTCCAGATAGGGATGGTGAGAGTTATTATTACCAGCAAGTAAGTAGGTCACGATGATAGTTCCAACGTCAATATACTAAAACTTTCCCAGTCGCGAGTTGCACAAGCTGATTAAGGATCGTAAATATAATGATGGATTGGGATATGAGGGCATTGAAGCCTTATCCAGGCAACACGAAACACAGGGCCATCAGAACGCAAAGCAAGAAGACATTAGATAATAGGCTGATCTGCATTTAACAGAGTGCGTAAACATTGGTATGGACCCAAATATGAAACAGTTTCGTGCTGGCGGGTTTCTGACTCGCATAAAGGGGCAAGTTTCGGACACGGCGTTGGGTCGTTCACGGAGCTTGTTACCTAACCGACCTATGTAGCTTCACAGCCTGTCACATGTTCCCGAGAACCGGCTCGTCGGGAGAACAAATAATTCTTAGCCCCCAATCGGGTTATTTGCTTCAGTTTGTTTGAATGCGCAACCCTGCGACGATCCTCAAACGTTAGCGCATATTGGCGCTCATCAAACGTTAGACGATCATGTAACGAGGGTTGGTCGGGGTTTGGGCTAAAATAGAACGAAACAGACTCGAAGATCATAAAGCAGAGCCCCTTTTGCGAGCAGTTGTGAATGACATGTGGTGTAACCGGAAGGCCGACATCCGTAACGTGAATGCCTTGGGGCATGTGTGAGAATGTATCGGTTAGCGCTCGTCTGCGGCCTTGAGTCGGCCGACGAGTATGAGACTCGAGGGCTTTCGACAACAAACACAATTCTCTAATGAAGTATTTAAGAGCTCGAGTCACCAGTTTACTTCAGTCTCTCATCACATCAACACATCAAAACACAAACATCTCACAACAATACTACTCTCAATACGACCACTCTCAACGTCAAGTTCAAAAAAACACAAAATGGTTCAACTCGCTATTTCACTTACCTTTGCCCGTATGCCTAAATTCTCCCACATTCCCTTCTTCCCGCTAACAAAAAACTAGTATTCGCCAGCGTCCTGGCGCTTCCCAACCCACTCGCCCTCCCAGCTGACCCCGCAGGGGATAAGAACGTCGGGAATGGCCAAGGCCTTCAGTTCATCACAGGAGCGTGCCTTAGTGACTCTGACTGCGCAAGTGAATGTTGCGCGACTCTCAACGGAAGTGGCGTCTGCTCAGCAAAGGCGGCGGCCAACGAGCAGGGCAAGCAGGGATGCGGATTCGGCGGCAACGGCGAGCAAGAAGCTGTCGTCTCTACAGAGCCTGCTGGCCAGGCAACACCAACTGAAGCAGCCCAAGCGCCTGCCAATACCGGGGCTAACAGCGACGCGCCAGGTGCCGAGAATGTGGGCAAGGGCAACGGCCAACAGTTTATCACGGGCCAGTGCCTCTCTGACGCCGATTGTGCATCTAAATGCTGCGCAGGAAAGGCTGGAAGCTCTAACGGTGCCTGCTCAGCTATTGCAGTGGCGAATGAGAATGGAAAGACAGGTTGTGGATTCGTCCAAGCCTAGAAAGGGGGCTTCGGCGTTGGGCTATGTTGATGGCGATATGGAAAGGTGATACTGTACCAATCTGTGTAAAAATAGCTTGACCGTCTATATGCTGGAATGAGAATGTTCGAGGGCTGTGCCCACGAAAGAAGTACCATACCGAGCCGCTGATTCTATTCAAGTACGTTGGTTTGCAGGAAATGTTCTTGGGGGCAGTCTTTAATCGTTCCCTGAAGGTTTCTTTGAAGCTATAACATTCGACTACGAATTACAACTTGGTCACTACACATTGACGACTGTACTAGGAGATATGGCGTTGCATTAGATAATTCTAATCGGTAGAAAAATGCCAACATGATGTCCCTTCCCGTACTGATGGGCAACAGGTTTGACACTCAGGACAATCTTGCTTCTCATGTGCTGCTGATATTTCCTTGCCCTTAAATGGCACATGGGGCGCAGGAATGCACATTCTCCTAGATTCACTGACTGCATAGTTGCTCCTCACCGAGCAACTGCAGTAAGACGACATCGCTTACTTGCCTAGGAACACCAGATTAGCTACGTTCATGATTGCCATGAATAGCCAGATCAAGACGGCGATAATCGCCGTGTACCACGAGTTGGTCATCTTCTTGCCCTCGTAGTCGAGTTCGGCTCCCTCGCCAACTACCCGGTCCAATACAGTCTCATGATCCCCGTCAGCCGTACGCCAGCGCGCCCTGCCGGTGTGAACCGTCATGTATTTATCACGGCAGGTGAAATAAATGAGTGGCGCAGTGACAAACGGCAGGATGATGCTCAGAGCTACCTGGGAACCGTTGAGCGCTGCGTTGAGCCCAGAGCGGCCCACGGCTCCCGCGATAATGATGCTTGGTGTGATGCTGATGCTGCGAGTCACAAGGCGGCGCAGCCACGGCTTGATCTTCCAGTTCAGGGCGCCCTCACTGACCATTTGTCCAGCAATGGTGCAAACAATTCCAGCCGAGACTCCTGAGAGAAGTAGTGCCAGGGCAAATATAGTGCCTGCCGCAGGAGAGATAGACTTAGAAAGTAGATCGTGAATGCCAAAAATGTCAGCTTCGAGAGCGTCTGGATTGTTGTAAAGCGAGGCACCGGCAACAATAAGAATGGCGGAGTTGACAAAGAGCGCAAATGTGAAGAGAGAGGTGGCCAGGTCAATGATAGAAATCTTGAGCGAGTGCTTGATTGCGCTTTCAGAGGGGACGTAGTAGCCTTTGTCGATGCCTTCATCAAGAACCGATGATCCCGAGGTAAGTTGGCGAGGTAACAGACCGCTTCGCTCATCGTATTCGCGTAGGCGAGGTTGAACAATGCCTGATCCTAGATATAAGCTATGAGGCATGACTGTCGCGCCAAGAATACCGCAAGCCTGGTAAATACTGCCCTAACATTAGAGTGAGGGCAAAGACGAAGGAGTAAGGATCTGGAACTCACGCTTCAGACTCAATCAGTGAGCTTGAGGGAAGATAGCCTCTGAAGACTTCTCTCGGGGAGGTGTCGCGGATCAGAGACAGCTGAATGCAAAAGCAAACCACGACACCGAGAACCAAGCAAACGATGAACAATTCAAAATATCGTAGACCTTTCATGGACTCATGTGGGCGATAGAAGAAGAGGATTACCATAACATCAATGATTGAAATGGCACATCCCACCACCAGCGGGACTTGAGGGATGAGAAGGTTCAATGCAATGGCAAATCCAATCACCTAGTTGGTCAACATCTATCAACAAAAAGGTTGAAACAAAGGATGAATCAAGGACCTACCTCTGCTATGTCTGTGGCAATAATTGCAGCCTCGGCAAAGACGTACAAGATGTAGTTAAGCCATCGAGGGAGAAAGGCACGACAGGCTTCAGCGAGATTGAGGCCGCTGACGGTACCGAGTTTAATGGCCAGACTCTGCAAGAAAATGGCAAACAGATTGGAGAGAAGGACGATGAACAAGAGGCGGAAGCGATACGAGGCTCCCGCGGCGATATCGGTAGAGTAATTGCCAGGATCAACTGGACGCACACATGTAAGTGAGGTGAAGGGAAAATGCCTGCAGGATGACAATGTGCAACATACTGTAGGCAACCGAAATCATAAAACCTGGCCCGACAAACGAGCCAACTGTAACGAGCATCTTCTTAAGACGCTGCAGCGGCGTGCCGCGGTCGGCGTCATCACCAGCCGGAGCCGGCGGAGGGTGGGCGGGTGCGGGCGTCCGCAGACCGCCGTCGGGTGGCTGGCCCCGGTCGATTGACCGATAGGCCAGCCGATACGTGGCCTTGGCACGACCGGCGTTCTCGATAGGAGCGTCGCTGACTATCTGTCCTGGAACATTGGAGGTCGCGTCCGGCAGTGCTTGAGAGCCATCTTGTACCACGGCCCGAGTATTGACGAGCCCATTGAAGTCCTCATTCGTAGTGAGGTCACTGGAGTTTGGATTGGGGCTCTGGTTGTAGCCGTTATCACCCTTGAGGGGCTCATCAGTGTGAGATGTCTTATTCATGGCGTCAGTCACGTTTGGTCGAAGATTGAAGCTGTTTGATCAGAAACCGCTGTCTTGTGTCGCGTGGGACACGCCGCTTTATCAACGGTAATAAGAAGGGTAGCCGGATACGCCATTCCGGGGTCGGCATGTTCCACGTCGCTCGTACAACGTCCCCGCACAATGATCCGTTGAAGCGAGCTTTCCCGAAGACGAAGCTTCTTTTACAAGGGCTTAGAATATGGACCATCTAGAACCGTGCGTTGCTCACCGGGTTCAGGTACGCCGTCTGACAACAGTGATGGTGGCCGGTATGCATATTTAGAGAGAAGGGTGTGCTCAGTGAGCATTGGTCTTGTGCAATGCCCGTGACTGATGTGATCTTATTGTCAGCTTTGTCCACGACGCTGGTGATAAGTACTCAGTACAGGGTGACGATATGGTTTCCACCACAGCTTACAGGTAACAAGCCCTAACAGATGGCGTTGACGCGGCGTATCACAAGATGCAACTTGATAGGCTGAAGAGCAGAGAGTCTCTGCAAGGGCCCCGGAACGAACGGCACTTACGGCACCTGGACATCGTCGGGATCCATCCAATCCGTGGACGCTAAACTGTCTTGAACTTACGAGAAGATCCCAAGTCCCGAGACGCTCACGGGCCCCATTCGTCGGGTCTTTTAGGGATTTTGTTTGCAGGTCAAGGCAAGCTGAAAGAAGCAGAAGCGATACACAATTGAGCGCTAGAAGGATTCGAGAAGGCATCTGGCGTATTCATCTCAAGGCGCGTAATGAAGCGTTTGGGCAACTGGCGATTTTCTGGACCCACACCGTGCGAGTTGAGCGCCATGGCCCACCTATGTACGCGCGTTCATTGGCTCATCAAGCGCTACTCTATAATTGGCTGACAGTTTTTCGACCCCCTGAAGTTTCAGGGGACTTTCCAGGGACAATGGTGCTGCGAGAATTCTCGCTTTGAGCTGGGAGATGGAGTTTCCGTCATCACTTAAAATCGCGTTGATGCAGTAAAATGCTCGATCCTAAATGTGATAGTTGGTCAGTAGTATTTATTACTGGGAGCTGACATCTGTTAATGTCCAATATTGGGATTAGAGACACCGATTGGTACCTTCCTCAGAGTCAAACGTCCACTCACTTAATGACACCATCTTGCTACCTAGGCAACAACCTTGGTGATAGCTGAGGACATTGTGAACTGATATTAGCCCAGTTAGTAACTATATGCTGAATTATGACTCTATGGTAGTTTTCATGTCCCTCCTTACGTAGGGCCTCGGTCTCTGTGAGTGGCTGCTGCCCTGGTGATAGTTTGCCCATGCACCATGATATAGGGTACTACTTTTGGAAACATTTTCTCCCAACCTGAGCTGCTGAAGGCTGCTTTGATTGAGTCTTATCCTGAGTTCTGATACAGGCCCCTGCCATATCTAAAGCGATACTCCTTCACTGTGCTCCCGCCTACTCGGGCATCAGACCCCTGGGGAAACTCATGAGCTTGCCACCCCAACAATCAGTCACATACGATCATACCTACTAGAAAATACGGGATCCCGTCTGCTCTCCCAGAGTCAAGCTAGTAAGGGGCGGATTAGTAGTTAGGTCGGTGACGACTAGCGAATACCCGCTGTTGTGTGTGTGATATTTTTGCTCTATTCTTTTGATTCCTCTTTGGTATGATCAGTGGAAAACTGTGATGGTACTGGCCTTTGAATCCAATATAGTGATACTTGGACCCTATCGAGCTTCGATAAATACCAAGTTTTGTTGGGAAGCTTAACTAGCTATCCCTCTCTGTTAGTTATGGACCCGACCTAAAACTCCACGCTGGGTGGTGTAAGAGCCGCGTGAAGAAACAGAGCAACTGCGAGGAATTTAAGCTCGCGTTACATTGGTGGAAATAACAGAGCGAAGTTTGTTTATGCTAGCGTGGGTAGCTATATGCTTCTTCCTCATGTTGCCATTGTTGCGTAGATCTATTCGGTTTTTAGACTACCCGATCATAATCACAACCATGGGCTTGGTACTGGGTCCAAACAGATTCGATGAAGATTCTGGATCGATATGAAATCCTGCCCTGGGATATAGAGACGAATTCGGTTATACTCAAAGGCTATAAGGAGGCTATTAGCCGCGATGCCACAGCATATAAGTATTAACACAAATAAGTATTTCACTGGTGAGTCTTATTCGCTGCCTGCCTCCCTAAAGACCGCGGTTTTATCACTAGTATAGTCCCTACAGTTGATGCCTTTTCCAATTATCGTGCCCGTGTTGACAGACCGGGCAGTGCCACTGTCCGGAAGACAGGCTGCAGGAAAAGGTCTTCCTGCATGAAGGACACCTATATGTCTTAACCTCGTGGTCTTCTCTGGCTCGCAAGAATGGCACCAAGTCAGCCGCGAAATCATTTGTGGTCCGCAGTACTTCGCAGAAGTAACCCTTGCCCAAAAGGTCATCAATATGCTGGCTGGAGGTTTCGATGATGAGGTCTCGGAGCCTCCTGTCTTCCAACGGTGAGGTGGTGTAGGCCACATTGATGGCAAGTGGGAAGTCATCCATCGGCCAGCCAACATCAAGGGCTGCGCCAAATTTCTTTGCGGCATGTCCTTTAAGGGAATCTATATCGTATTTGTCCGCGATCTGATAGATCTGGGCCTCAAAGACCATGGACGAAGTACCATGGACATTGGTGTAGTCAAAGCTGTACATGAAGTGCAACATGGCCTCAACAACACCAACATCGAAGTCCTGGATGTTGATCACCTGTTCGGAGCTTTCCTAGAAAAGAAATTAGTATTTACCAAGGATTGTTTCTTCATAAAAGAGATCTATACCTTCCATGGGCCGTTCAGTTGTTTGAAGAAATACTTGGAGTGGGCGCACAGAATCAGTCGATGGACCTTGAAGGTCTGCCCGTCGCAAGTGACAGAAAGATCGGAGAGAGTGTCTTGGTTGAAATAACTATCAAAGAGGTGAGTCGACGCTAAGGGGATCTTTGCAGCGTGAAATACCCTTTCAACGATGATCGAAAACTGTCGAACGGTTCGGATGCCATGATGAATGGCGCTGGGATCTCAGAACAGAAAGTTAGGTCTTTCCTGACACTCGGTATCGACTGTAGTGAAATGGGAGAGAAAAAAGGTCGAAACAGTCTCCTTGTGCATGGATAAACTTTGGGGTTGGTCGGCCTCCCGCATATTGGGTCAAGAACAGTGACGTCACAAGTAGTCATCTATTCCGGAGAACGAAACAACTAATAAAATTACGTTCGGCGAATGAAGGATACTGTATGGATTTCATAGAAGTCAGTTTCCCTAGACAAGAGCGAAGTTGTCTACTTGACTCACGAGAGGGAGGCCACTGAACATCACCCTAACTCTCATTCATACCAGTCTTGCATTAGGACAAATATTTCGACGATAGATGAATGAAAGGCTCTTCATATTAAATGACCTTATGCGTACACTTGATTACTAGAGTATCATAGTTAGTGCTTGTTCTGACTCTTTTCGTATGGGACCCTAAGTTGAAATGATAGGAAGGCCATCCAGTGACAACCATTTACTCAAAGGCGTTGACAATGAGGGCTCAAATGATTGATTACGTATTGGACATAAATACGGTCTTGAATAATCCAATTGGGCACTTCTAGTAGCAGTAGGCAATGAGACAGGTATACATTAAAGATGAAGGCAAAATGAATAGATACCAAACGGATGGAATAGGAACTGATCTTGCATGATAGTCCCTAGAACTACCTAGTCATAAATATTGCCAAGCGTTGGAATTAACTCAAATTGTATAGCTAACCAGGTTCAGCGCTTCCCCGCATATTGATGTAAATAGGTTGCATTGCCAAATTAGCCAGAAGTCATCACGAACAACGTTCCACCAATCATGTCACAGCAAGCCATCTCCCCCAAAGTCGATCCATCAACATGTGGTCTTTTTGGCTTCCCCGCCTATGCATTCCCGGGATCATGTCCTCAATGGGGGCGGGGGCATTGTTTCCATCCACAAGAATAGTCGGTGTCGATCTTTCGGGTTGATCATTGCCGAGGTCTTTCGGAGTGAATGGCACCGAGTATTATATCCTGATGTTGCTTAAATGATCTTCTTCTGCACCACACATTTCCTGAATCCCTCTCTTTCCAGCCTTGTTTCTTGTTTGGCCTGTCTTTGCAACTATGCGGACTCCAACTCTCAAATCGCTTGCCCTCATTTCAGGGTTCGTGGGGTTCTCTCAGGCAAAACTGAATGCCAAGGAGAACTCGACACACATCTCCCTCTCCAATGATCGGCTCGATGTGGTCTTGACAAAATCTACTGGACATATCACCGATGTCACGCTTGATGGTCAGGATCTTCTGGGACCACAAAACGGTAACAGTGGCAAAGGACCCTACCTGGACTGCTCTTGTACTCCCGCAGGTTTCTGGACGCCGGGGAGCACCGCACAGCTTCAGCTTCTCAAAGGCAAAGACTCCACTGGAACCGACTACGCTGGAATTGTTATGAGCGACGTCTATAAGCCATCGAACCAGACACTGTCGCAATACTTCTTCCTTCGAGACGGAGAGACCGGGCTGCACGCTTTTTCTCGTCTTACCTACTTCAATTCGGCAACTCCCTTCCTTAGGGACCTGGGCGAGCTCCGGACCCTCTTTAGGCCCAACACCAAGCTATGGACGCATTTCTCGACCAGTGATGGCAACTACGGACCCCTCCCTTCAATGGCCAATTCCGTCTCGGTTCAGGATGCGACTTGGTACGTGGGGGGTGACAAGGATGACGCGTATGCGAAAGAGTACTCGGATTACTTTACTAAGTACAGCTTGTCTGAGAGCTGGCGAAATCACGATGTTCACGGCCAATTCAGCGATGGCTCGACAAGCGATGATGGGAGCACTTTCGGATCCTGGCTTGTGCACAACACGCGGGAGACATACTACGGTGGCCCATTGCATTCCGATCTTGTTGTTGATGGCATTGTCTATAACTACATGGTGTCGGGCCACCACGGCGCTCCTATGCCCAATATTACTCATGGCTTTGATCGCACCTGGGGGCCGCAGTTTTACTACTTCAACAAGGGCGACAAGGACACCACTCTTGCCGAGTTGAGGGCTGACGCTGCGCAATATGCCAGCTCGGAGTGGAACGTGGACTTTTACGATAGTATCGCACACCACGTCCCTAACTATGCCCCTTCGTCAAAGCGGGTCACCTTCAAGGGAAATATCAAGCTCCCGAAGGGTGCTGAGAAGCCGATCATTGTGCTCTCTGAGAACAAGCAAGACTTTCAACTCAACGTTTTCAACACCAAGTCACTCCAGTACTGGGCTGAGGTTGACAAATCTGGGCGCTACAGCATCCCCCAGGTGGTGGAGGGAACCTACCGAGTGACCATCTACGCTGATGGAGTATTCGGTTGGTTCATCCAAGACGACGTCAGAATCTCACGATCACACAACAGCAAGGGATTTACCTGGCGTGAGGAAAGCGCAGGCAAGGAGATTTGGCGGATCGGTGTACCAGACAAATCATCCGGCGAATATCTTCATGGATACGCACCTGATACATCCAAGCCTCTTCAGCCGGAACAATATCGAATCTACTGGGGTAAGTATGAGTACGAAAAGGAGTTTCCCAAGGGGGTCAACTTTCACGTTGGTAAAAGCGACGAAGCCAAAGACCTCAACTATGTTCATTGGTCATTTTTCCCATCCAAGGGCAATCATCTTCTCTCGGAGCCGTATTACGACAATGTGAACAACTGGACCATTACGTTTGACTTGAACAAGAACCAGCTGCGAGCCAAGACTGCTACGTTCACGGTGCAGGTAGCCGGCATGAGGAGCGCCAATGGAAACGCAAAGTGGACACCTGTGAAGGGCGGAATCAACGACTTGCCGTGGACCGTGAACGTCAACGGAGCTTACGAGTCGACCTGGCTGATTCCTTACTGGCGAAGCGGTTCTTGCGCCGTTCGAAGCGCTGTTGCATGCCAGAATGTGGAACACAAGTTTGTTTTCCCGTCCTCGAATCTTCGAGCAGGGAAGAACGAGTTTGTTTTGAGCTTGCCTTTCAATGCTTCGAGCGTTGAGACAGCTGTGTTGCCTGACTCGCTATACGTCCAGTACGATGCTTTGAGACTGGAACTCAAGTAGTTTAGTTGAACAGCTGGTACCCACGGTTGATCAAGTTTCATATAGAACGAAAGTATGAAATATTGTCTGATTGCTGTTATGTAATGAGTTTTAATTGTCTACCTCTCAACTTCCCGCCCATCGTCAGAGAGAAGGCCACAATCACGCTTAAAGTCATGAAGCCATTCATCATTGTCAGCAGGAGTTTGGTTCCATGGATCATCACTATAAAAGCATAGACACTGTTAGCGATTGCGATACAGATGAGACAGGAGCATGAACATCACAGGACGCATTTCTAATGATCCAAGAACATGGTGTACTCACTCGTCATACCAAATCCAACGTGCCTGATATTTCAACTCCTCATCAGTCGGTACGTGACTACTGGGGTTGTTGGACGACATGGTGGTCATCACAAATCGGGAGAGATCTCTCGCAAGGCGCCTGTAGCTGTTGCTGTCGTTGTTGAAGGGCGTCCCATTGAATGGGCCGGTTCCCTGGAAAGGGTTTTGGGTTGTAGAGGGTGGCCTCGCATGATGGATGGCTGAAGGGCTGACAATACCATGACCTTGTTTTGGGCTCAGCAACACCGAGGGAGATATACCGGACGCCGTTGTGGGTGAAGTAGGGCTTCTGGTGTGATCTAAGAGTTGTAACAAATTACCAATCCCCCCTTGAAGATGTCCAGAGTTGGGCTCAGAATTGACCAGCCTGTTGGGCGAATCATCGGTGGCCAAGTTTGGCTGGGGACTATTGCCATTTGTCATGCTATCGGTTGGCAATTGTCGTCCTCGATCACGCAAGGGAGTAAGCCACTTGTTGGACATCCAAACAAGCCTCGTCAAGAATCCGGTAAAAAGCTGCGAGGAGTTGTGCGAGCCAGATTCCATACGATCAAGAAGACTAGCCGCCTGCTTCTGCAATTCATAGTCTGTCATCGGAAGGCCTATCATGCTATGAATCGCAACTAGTCGGCATAGTTGAGTCTCTAGCTCGCAACCATCAAAGATGTCACTTTTGCCATTGATTCTTAGTTGGCTCATGCGTGACTTGTTGATCTGCTCGATGGGGCGTAAGCGGGCCTGTTGAACAATCTCGGTCGAACTGGTGAAAATGTCTCGAAGCCATGACGGTGCCGGGGGGACGTGATGGCCAGAAGTAGCTTCTGCACCAAGAATAATAGTACATCCCTCGCACTGGAGTTCGTCATCTGAAGGCAAACGGCCATGTGCGTCTAGAGAGTCGTACATATAATATTCAAGCTCCAGTTTGATGAGTTCATATGCACTGGTAGGTGAGCCGGCCGGTCCTTGAGTGACAGAGAATGGAAGTGGCGAGGTTTGTTCGCAATGAATGAGGTCTATCGGTTAGTTGTGGGAATTCCCATGTCAGAAACAGCTACTCACAAGGTGGTATAGCATTCTCGATCATATCATTCACGTCATGGTCAAATCCCCAATCGCCTTTCCAATCTGCCATCGTGCTTCCACTTTTAAAGTGATCGGCGAGATGGTCAACTCGTGTGGTCCAGGACGATAAGCTCTCGCCGCAGAAGCCACATCGAGACCTGATCTCGGCGTTGTCGGTTTTCCATGAGTCCATCGGCCACTCCATGTACTTAGTACCATGCACTAACTTCAAGTGCTGTTGCAGGTGGTCCTTTCGATAGAAAGTGCGCTCCTCAAGCGACCGTTCTATGCATGAAGCATAACTATGTGCATTCAAGTGCGACTCGTCCGGGTCGGCTTGTCCACAGTAGATACAAGATATGCCTTGCTCGGGGTGCATAGCAGTGGTCCCGTTTGGAGAGCAAACCCATCTCTCGAGCGAGATATGCAGTGACTTCTCATGTCGAGTCCAGTTATGCTTTGTTTTAAACGTCTCTGGACAAAACGTACACTGATACTTGTGGTAGGTGTGGAACAGACTTGGCTGGAGGGGGCCTTGTCGCTTCGGTGCTCTTCGCCGTCTCCTCCGACCGGCATGTCGCGTCAGGATTTTGAGAGACCCTCCGGAGCTGCAGGAATGAGCCGAGGTGCAAGATCCAGATCCGCGACTTGAATGGGAGTTGCCTGCGCTACTGACCGATGAGGCATTATCTGAAGATCTGCCAGATAATGGCGAGAAGGGCCCAAGTTTAGGCGAGGCCGCGACGGCGCGAGAGATGCTGGCGACGGTAGCAGGTTCGCATTCAGGTGGGGAATTTTGCCAGCGCTGAAGGGGGCTCATTTGGTCACAAGGCATTGGCGTCGGAGGTCGTCGGGGGATATTGATGGTACCAGGTCCGGTCGATGTTGATTGAGTAGCATCGCGGATATATGAGGACTGTGTCCGGGAAGAATGAGGCTTAGAGCGCCGTCTGGCATTTACGAGCCAGTTGGTCACTTGCTGCCGGCTGAGACCCGTTTGGCCCTGGAGCCTCTCGATATCTTCAGTGGTGGCATAGGGATGGTGTTGGTGGGCCGCGAACCAGTTCCTCAGTATCCTTGCCACCCGAGTGGAAAAGCGACGACCAGATTTTGGTGGTACGTTGGCTCCCAGGGTTTGTAATGGCGTGGCGCTCGCAGAAGGCTCACCAATAGTATTGGTAGCTGAGGCTTGGAGACCCAGTGTCTCTGAGGGAGAGGTAGAGAGAAATAGGTCTGTAGTGGCCCAGGTATCGTCAGTATCCTCGACTTGGTCCTGCATCATCCGGGTAAAGAAATCGTCTTCCTGGAAGTTGAGGTCAAAGTCCAGATCCTGGGCGAACTCGGCAGCGGAGGGAAGCTCTTCCGTATCACGCCCGGACGGGATCCCGACAATGGATTCGGGCGCGTTCTGGACCATCTGGATCGCAGCCTTCTTCAGTACGTGAGTTTGTGTTTACCGGCCACTGAAAACGAGACACACAGAGCTCTGCAAAGTGAAAAGTGTCGAATCTTCGTTGGAGATGTTGAGAGGGGTCCTGCCATTCAAGGGCAAAAAAAGAACCTGGGCCGCCTTGTCACTAAAGGGAGCAACTTGACCCACCCACACTGACACCTTGTGGGCCACTAAGCCGCTAGAATGAGAGCTTGGCTTGACTCTCTTGGCTGGGACATCCTCTTGCACTGTTCATCTTCACTTTGAAGCCTCCTCCAAAAGAATCCCTATGTTCCCATGTATTTCACCGTCAGGTCTCATGACCTTATGATACTCGTCTCTACAAGGGCTTATAACCTTCTCTTCCCGCCATAAATGTCGACGTCGTCTAGAATAGCCTCATTGCGTTTGCCAGCGGCCACTCGCGCCCTCTTCAGCCGCCGAGTAGCCACATCAACTCTCCAAGTAGCAGACCAGGTCACAATATTCATAATAATTGCCGCTCCTATGAAGCCCATAGCAATCCCAAATGATGTCGTATAGCGAGGTGCAAACCTAGAGTTAAACAACTGGGATCCCACGGCGCCACCGATCTGACCGTAGCTGTTGGCAAAGGCGATGGCAAATGCCGATCCTGTAGCCCCATCTGTGGTCTGAACTCGCCAGGGCCACATCATTGTGTACCTATACACGTTAGTGTGGTCTAGATAGGTGATGAGAGAGTGCTTGCTTACCAGGCTATGGAAAAACCTCCAGCAATGACAGTAGCTGCATAAACACCCCCAGTATTGGGGAATGTGTACAAAACAACATAACATGCCTCAATGATGACCATGAAAGCCAAAGGGATGGCGGGCAGAGGCACATGTCCGGTATTCGCTACCCATCCGAACACAATGGTCAAGACGCAAGCAAAGATGGCCGGAGGGATATTAAGGAGCTGAGCCTGAGCAATCGTCCTGAGAGCATAAGGTTAACTTAGATACAACCTATTACTCGAGAAACTTACGTAAAACCTAGATTTGCAATGACCGTGGGCTGGTAAAATTGCAAGCCAGTTGTTCCAATGGTGTAAAAGGCCCAACAGAGCAGAAAGAGCCAGAGCTTGGGGTCTTTGAGGGTTTGCCAAAACTCTTTCCAGTCAAAGTCTTTCTCGGCTGCTCTTGGAGCATTAATAGGGAGTCTAGCTTGGATAAAGTCTTTCTCTTCCTGAGACATCCAACTGGCGGTGTTGGGAACTGACATTATTGTCAGCATCTGTATAATGTATGACTTCGTCGGGGCCGGGAGGATGAGGTGCACAAACAATCTGGGAGAACAAGGTAGACAACGATTCCAAGAATTATCGTGAAAACACCCTCAGTTAAAATGAGCCTTTCGCATGCCACCACGGTCAGTCGATGTGTTTACCCGAAGCCAGGTCCTTACTCACCACTTCCACCCGGATAAGCCTCGAGCATGGACGCCATCAAAGGCAAAAGAGAGAACGCCACTTATGACGGCGCTGAAGTTGCCAAGCAATGTCACCAGGACTATTCGGGACGCCATCTCATCTGGCCTATACCAGTAGCAGAGCTGCAGGAGGATGCCAGGCCAGAGACCAGCCTCGAAAAGGCCTAGAAATGCACGGACAGTGTATAGTCCGCCAGCATTCGTGACAGCAGCATGGCAACAAAGAACAATGCCCCAGGATATCTGCTATTGTCAGCTCGCTCTCTTCAATTAAGGCTTCCGTGGACACTTACCATGATCCGAGCTTGCCATACCGAGGGCTTCAAGTACTTGACGAGGAGATTCGAGGGTGTCTCTGCGAGGATGTATGGAATCTTTGGCGATCATCAGCGAGTGTGTCTCCGTGGCAGTATAGGGCTCGAAGTACATAATATGCTGCAGTCACAAAGTTGTACTGATCGGGAGTCACGCTAAGTTCAATCATGATATTCTGAGGAGTTCCTCGATCCATAATTCTGGCATTGGAAACCTGAGGAGATTGTAAGCAAGAACATGTATGTTTTTGGAGGTATTGCCACATACATTGGAAGCGTCGATGGTCTTCACCATGTACATGATAGCCAGCAGAGGGATAAGATGCCAGTCAATCCTTCTTAGCAGTTTCTTCTCTTCAGTGCTGCTCAAAGCCGCCCTGGCCCTCATGAGAGAATCATCGTAACCGGTAATTTCACCCCGTACATTATCAGAACTGGATAGCGGATCACCTCGTGCGACGACTTTGAAGTCCTGCTCTCGTGATGGCTCCTCTGTGGACGAGTATATGGGTGCAGCCACTGAGGACTTCTCATTCAATACTTGACGGTCAAAATCGATTTCCGGCTCGAGTCCGGAAGGAGGAGTTCTTGGAGAGGCCATGGTCGCTTGGTGTTTGGCAACGAGGAACAAGGACTGCCAAGCTCAAAGACATTGTGCGGGATCACCGAGACATATAAAGATATGATGATCCTCCCACTTGTCGTACAATCGGCATTATTTATCCGGATCGTCATTGTAGGGGCCCGATTGCGAAAAAGAGGGGTTTTGTGTGATGAACCACTCCTCGGTTACTCGAGAGGGCAGACTGCAGCCATCATCACCCGAATCATACTATACCAGCATGTTCGGGAACTCAATCTAACCCGAGCCCTCCATAGATAAGGGGTGCTTGGCGGTGCCATGGGCTGCTATTTCCGGGTGGTGGAGAATGCGTCTTTATCTACGGCTCCCACCCGGGTGCTAGCGTATCTCGAAATAATGCACATCAATGATGACATGTACAAACGAGGGGTTGGTCTTGTTTATTGGCCTCTGGGCCATGCTGCTTAACAATCAAACGACGTGTCACGGCATAAAATCTCATACGGTGATACAAATCAATCCTGTTTCGTTCATACTTGTCTCTGATACGCCCCAAGCTGCTCCCAAGTTCGTCTCCTCTCTCTTATCTAGTTCTCAACATGAGGCCTATCTTCCTTGCTGCCACCCTTGCGCAGGTATGCACTGCCAGTGGAGGCACCCAATATCCCCTACAGGGTCCAGATACTACGTCGAACTACTTATCACGACTGATCGACCTGCACAAATCCCTAGTCGAAATACCCTCGATTACAGGGTCCGAACAGAATGTGACTCAGTTCTTGACAACCTATCTCCAGCATGCTGGCTTCACGGTTGAAACACAACTTCTCGAAAACAACCAAGAAAACGTTCTGGCCTACTTCAACAGCTCGAGGCAGACCCGAGTCCTCGTAACTTCACATTTGGATACCGTCCCTCCATACTGGCCCTATGAAAGACACGGCGATGTGATACGAGGGCGAGGAACAGTTGATGCCAAAGGAAGCGTGGCGGCCCAAGTAATTGCTGTTGAAACGCTTCTCGGCGATAATAGAATCACTGAGGGTGACGTGGCCTTGTTATTCGTGGTGGGAGAGGAAAAGGGAGGTCCTGGAATGCGGGATGCAAACAAACTTGGCCTCTCTTGGGAGACAGTTATCTTCGGAGAGCCCACAGAGCTCAAGCTTGCTCGCGGGCACAAGGGAGGATTGGGGTTCACCGTGAAGGCGAACGGCAAGGCCGGTCACTCTGGGTATCCTGAAACCGGTTCAAATGCTATCGATAGCCTTGTTCGTGGACTTGGTGCCCTTCAACGTCTCGAGCTCCCCTGGAGCGAGGAATTTGGTAACAGTACGCTTAACATCGGGAAGATTGAAGGTGGTGTTGCTGGGAATGTGATCCCCGCTAGTGCATCTGCGACGGGCGGAGTAAGGGTAGCTGCTGCAACTCCAGATGAGGTGCGAGACTTGATCCGCCGAGCTGTGTTGGAGAGCGACAAGAACCTCGAAGTCGAGTTTTCTACATATGGCATTGGGCCCGTGCCGATCGACTACGATATTGATGGTATGTGTATTCTGAACCACCCAGAAAGGAAGTCAGACTGATGAGACATCAGGCTTTGAGACAGTAGTACTCAGTTACGGAACTGACATCCCAAATTTGAAGGGCAGTCACAAGCGGTATCTTTATGGACCTGGAACAATTCTTAATGCCCATTCAGCTCATGAGTTTTTGACTGTCTCGGATCTTGAAGAGGCAGTCCGGGGGTATCGGGCTATTATCAGGCACGCACTCGGCGGGAATTCTCATTAAATCTTGTTCGTTCAACAGTATAGGTGGTACAGAGGGCATGCCAGTTATCAACAAAAAGGGATGAGTCTATGTCTCTTAGGTCTCTATGGTGCTGGACAAACTTTCTGGGTACTTTCACATATCAAGAAGAACCAAAGACTTGCAATAAGCGTATTAGACGTTGAGGGACGAGGTCCGTATACTGTAGACACGCTCCAGCTCAGGACACTTCTCCTGTCCCTAAATGATCCATAGTGGGCAGCAGGCTATTAATTGTGACCCAGGACTGGTGAGGCGAATACTTTGGCGTAGTGTCTACTCTCTAAGCCGATGCTCCAGAGAGGGACTACGTACTCGTGATCCCGACAAAGCCAGACGGCTGATCCTCTACCATACCGAATCTTCGCTACCGCCTGGTATCAAGATTGAAACGCCTATTCAAGACGCATAGGGTAGTGCTTTTCGGCATTGAACCCTGCAGTCGTCTTTTCTTGCGGCTTCTTATCAACGGGGATAGTCTTGAAGTCCATGCTCGGTCTTGAAGTCCATGCTTAGTCTTGAAGTCCATGCTCGGGGATGTTCTGGCATGGGCGGACGTTGTCCGCGCGGTCCGAAAATATAGTGGGACAATTGGTTTTCAAGTGGAAGCCGGGCGGCTCAGATACGCGAGACGATGAAACATGCTGCACATTTTGCGCGGTTGAGAATCGTGAACATGTCGAATTCAGTGTGAGGTTTGAGGGCTGGGGACGGGCGCGCGAAGTCAGTCAGGGCGGCAGACAGGAACAAGGAACGCAAGATAAAAGATCCGCAAGAAACGACTCTTGACAACAGTGATCAGAACTAATGGTGCAAAATTTGGCTTGGTTGAACTGGCTAATTCGAATCTCTTATTGGGAAGCTCATGTAGGAATAGCCCGACTCTTCATGCTGTCGTCTCTATCCACACCCACGGTCTCCTGGCTCAGTTGTCGTCCACATTGGACGGATCTTATATCTATCTTCCTTATCACAATATGTCCATCCAGTCCGTCGAAGAGGTCTCGGAAACTTTGGGGCCGTTGCCACGTAGACTTCTCTCAAACCAGAAAACCTTTCTGTCTCGGCCAAGGTGCACAATTCTTCTCCTAGACCTTCCTTGTTTTCCTCTCGGAATGGCAGATATGCGCGGAAAACCTCAATCGAGCTCGGTAAATTCTCAACAAGGTTCAGCTTCGTTGGATAACGATTATCCGTCTTCTTATCGTCGTTTGTGAACCAGAAGATGAGCTCCAGATGTTTCAACCTTGACAAGGTTCGGAGGTTTCCGATCCTACGGGCGACGTATGCCTCCTCTGTCAATGATTCTCCAGGCCATCGCTCATGAACGCGGAGCTCGAGAAATTCAAGGCCTTTTCCGTAGGCACGGAGCATGTCTCCCATGTTGTAGTAACGAGAATCGAGGGCTGAAATGGGATCGATGCCCAGGCTTAGAAACCGAAGATTGGTACAGGTTGAAAGCAGGTTTTGAATGCCACTGGGCCGGATCTCCAACTGGGCCGTGCACAAACGTTCAAGCTTGCAATCCAGCATCAAGTAGTCTTGGTCAGAATCTCTTTGCTTCCAGGTGGCAGTTCGGATGGAGAAGGCTTTTAGACTGGGGAGCTTGAGAAAGCTCTCAAAGGTGCCGAATCGTAGCAAGTTGCTGTCCGGACTGGTACCATCATGGGACCAGCCTGGAATTGCTTCGAGATATGCTAGTGAAGACAGGCATGATCTTCCGTGACCCCCTAGAGCATTCTCGACCAAAGAAAGCACTAGATGAGGACATCGCGGAAGTGCAATTTCCAACATGGTCAAATTTGGCATTAGCGCAAGCCAGAATGCCACCGTTGCATCGTGTACGGCGTTTGTGTCCTCAGAGGACAAGCCTTGAGATATTCCATCCGCAACATTATCCGGTATCTCGAGGTGTGAACGCACCCTGGTAAACAGGGAATGAGTTTCTGATGTGGAGGGAAGATTGTTGGACCTGATGGTACAATCTAGCTCCTTGACCAGTTTCCCCAGATGAGGTGACCCGCTCAGCACATCGATGAGGGCGTCAAGAGATTTTGATTTACCCTGACTTATTACAGAATGAAAAAGCAAAGGCTGGGCGAGTGCTCTGAAGTGCCCTGAGGCTTGACAAATGCTGCTCAACGTTTCGGCGTTTCCAGGGATTGGATCCGCAGTGAATGTGTGCGGCCATCTGGGTAGAGAGTATTGGAAGTATGAAAAGATATGTACCAGAATCTCAGAGGGGAGTTCATTGTGCATAGACAACGATCTACGTTGGCTCTCCATTGGCGCGGCGTGAAGGTGGAGGAACCGAGTTAGCCAAGTTCCATTCCCTGGAAGGGGTTTGTGCGATACTTTTGGTCCGTGGAAAATCTTTGGTCCGAGCATGCAAGTTCATTCGCCCAATCACATCATTATCATGAAGCTGCTGGTTCGCCTCAATTTATCTGGCACCAGCCACTCACAGACTTGACTCCTGACCGCTTTCGACTTGAAGATGACTTCCTTCCAGAGGGCACCGTAATTTCAACAAATTGGGCTGATGAGCTTTTGGCTCACAAGGGCGCATTGATCTACGCAAGAGACAACATTCAACGCAAGGATTTTCTTGTTATCGTTGATGATGGCTCCAACGGAGCCCATCAGCCACAACAACAAAGGAAGCTTGTATCACCAAAAGTAACCAATGTCATAAGAAGAAAAAGAAGGTCTGATGGATAGGTTGATATAAGATTATGCTTCGATCACCACCGGAAGATTATGGTTCTGGATGGGAGCCTTGGATGTCCTTCAGGGGCTCAGTTAGTCTCACCGCTCCCTCAGTCAAGTCTCTTCCTCTGAGTGGCCATGGGTGAGGTTCGCAGAGGGGAAATCTCTAAGAGGAGTTTGAGTTATCAACACATGACCATGCTTTGGAGCCTCCAGATTCCCGGTTAATTTCAATGATGCCCACAATAGACCCATAAGTACCAGCAATCATAAGAAACGTTCCGGAAATAACAACAAAGACGCTCCAGAGCACCATAAGACACCACCTCAGGTTTGGATCATACCGGCCTTTGGACCAGTTATCATACAGCCACATACAGCCATAGGGCTGGAAGGACATAAGAGTTCCGAAGAGAGCGCCGATGAGAGAGACCAAGCCGCCAAAAACTGGAATACCGCTGGCGATGAGATAGGCGACAATCGTCACGCCTGCGGTGCAACCAAGCCAGGTTCCCCAATGGACGATTGTGTTGGCGGTAAGATGCTCCGAGCCTCGAAGAATGCGAACGAAGAGGAATTTACTCGGAAACTAGATGGAGGTTAGAAGGGAAAATTGCAACGATAAGAGTCTTTCTGCAACAGAACGTACATGGAGGACGACAATGGTGTTAACAATGAGCCCAGGAAGGCCAATGCCATATGAAACCTTTTTGACGATGACGCCAGCAGAACCGAGTGCTGGCGATGCGACGTAGGAGCCGCAATAGTAATACACCACACATCCGACCGTAATATACATAGCAGTGACAAAGGATTGGCATATGAGCAGCGATCGGGTGTACTTGGAAGGGTCACGCATCTCCGCTGCGATCGGAAAGAAACCAGGTGTGCCAGAGAAAGAGAAGACGATGGCAGAACATGCGGATACGGCTTTGGTAAAAGATGGACTTCCAAAGAGCTTATAATCAGACACCCAAGTTACGTCGGGGGGCGCGTCTGACGGGCGATCTTGAATACCAACGGCAATGGTAACCATCATTACTATACGAAAAGAAAGCGGTTAGCAGAAGAGATCTCAAAGAAGTCATCAAGGGACACACCAGCAATGAAAACGCTAGCAAGCCCAACCCATGCAACCCAGGTTATCTTGCCTAGCGTTCGAATACTTGCGAGGCCAAAGGAAACGATGGCAGCCACTGCGACAAAGACGGCTGTACAGGCTCCATGCTCTGAAATGGCGTTCAACCCGATGGACGAGCTGACCATCCCAGAGCCGGCGCAAAAGATCCAGTCTAACAAATATCGGTCAGTATCATATCTCCCGCCCTGCCTCAGGATACACTCACAGATGCAAATTCCAACAGCAAAGAATTCACGGCCAATGGGACCAAACATCAAGCCGCCCGCATCATCGATGCCATAAACATCGCGGTGCTTAAGCTTGAAGCAGCCGATCATGTAGTTGGACCACGTCGTGATGCCGGAGATTGTGCATATACAGATAACACCCGGGATTAAACCAAGAGTATTGAGAACGTCCGGAATCGAGAGAACACCGAGGCCGAACTGGGTCTTCATCATAAGAGCGACAGTTCCTAGCCAGCCAACCTGGAACTGTTAGACGGCTATCTTTGTGCAGGGACTATGTCTCACATCGCGGTAGTTGGGCCCTTCTTCCGTGATATCACCAAATACGGCATCATGCTCGATGGTGTGGTTCTCGTCTGGTAACGTCTTGGGTGGCATATCTTGGGGCTGGTCGCTGTCTTCGTTGATCTTTGACATGTTGAAGGATGTTCACCTGGGATTCTCGATAGAAAGATGAATCAAAATACTGGAGGCAAAGTTCAATGCGAGAGAGTGGACCTTTTAAGCCAATTCACTCGCTCGGCCTACTTCGTAGTTCCTCAAGAGGTGTAGAGGGTGGAGAAGTCGCTGGGCAAACCATGCGTTGGTGGCGACGCATGTTCTCGGGCACCGACACTTACCCCTGTTCCAGGTAAAGTCGGGGTCGGTCCAAGTTGGTATCATGTACAATTATCTTTGTCCCTAGAAAATCCAACAGGTTGGGCTTGGAGGTCTCACCATGGCCTGTCCGGGACCCCCGAGGCATTACGAACAACGGTGTACCCAGCAACAACGGACCAAGAATTGACGTCACTTTGGATCAACCTCGCCCCGCTGCCAGCAATATCTGTATCAGTAGGTGAGGAAAAAGGGGCATGTCTCCGCGATACCGGGAGTGGAACCGATCGTGCTTCTTGACCCTCTCGCCATGGGGACGGAATCGATAAGGTGTTACGGTGTTGATAGATAGTTTTGCTACCTGAGCAAACATGCTTCTATCCAAAGGTTAATCAAGTCTATCTGCAAGACGTAAAAGGAGCAAAAATGTCTTCATGTGCTTGCTTCGAGTGCCTACACACAGTCTTTTGTCATTGCCAAAAAATCTCCTCTCAACTCCGCGGCCCGGACAACGTGTCCGAGAATTCGCACTTTTTATCATCCACCTGCGCCTCTGGACTCCGCTCTGCCCGGTTGAAGACAGCCGCTATCCCCAAAATGCATTCTCCATACCCCTCACCCCATGGGGATGGTTCCTGGAGTCTGTATCTGTATCCCGGCGCGTGTTCATTCTATTACGTACCACCGTCGCGGGGGACTGGGATACTCCTACGCGAGCTCCGCCGGAACTGCCATTGCCTCTTCCTCTCTGGTAGTGTCTCCCTATCACATCATTCCCTTGTGCAGACGTCTCCTTCTTAGGGTACTTATTGAGTAAGGGTGTTGCGTCGCGTGAAAGACAAGTAGGTACTTTCACGCTGAGTGTCGACATCCCCAGCACCTCTCTGAAATCTGGTAAGCTGATGAAGGCTTGGAATTACGAGCTGATCCGCTCCAATGAACAACACATTATGCACATTACAGATGAACTCGAAGGGCCATGTTACTCCCACGCCAGAATCTGTTCAGCCCCTCTTCCGAATCTCCCAATACAGGGTCATATTTTGGCTTAGGAATGGACCAAATCTTCTCATTCTCTCCTCCACCCTTGATGAAATCCCATTCGCCTCCGTTGTACGCCCCCATCATTGTGAACCCCGATAGCTTGACTTTTGATAAAGCCTCCTCAGGATCTTCAGCGTCGATTCCATGACCGGACCCCGGTGTCAAGAGCTTCTGTTCATTCTCTGGCTTTGTATCATAGGTCTTGTGTGCTACACCAGCCGGAATGAGGAAGATGTCTCCCCCCTCAGCCTTGAGCTCGATGCCACCCTCCTCCCTGGCAGAGCCGTACGTGTTATCATGCATGTCTTCAGAAGTGTCAGCGACTCCAAATCGGATCGTCGCGTGGCCTGATAGCACAGCCATAACCTCATGGGCCTTGGAGTGGAAGTGTGAAAGCTGAGTCTGCCCATAACGGACGAGCCACTCCACTTTCCAACCATTGCTTTCGAATAAGTCATAGACCTGAGCTGCGCTACAATGGTCGGGATTGCCAGTGGTTCGTGGCAGTACATTCTTGTAGTGCAGTAGGGGGCGTGGAGAGTTCGGAATCAGATCCGTGGGGGCGAGGAAATACTGCTTTATTTCCACCATGGCTAGGGCTTGGAAGAAATGTCTTGGTACAAGGATATGGATCTAATTTATTTGTCCGTGCTCTTAAAAAACTGCGAGGATTGTTTATTAAGTTCTTATCAGAAAAAATCAGAAAAGTGACCGGCAGATATCTCCGAGTGTCGTGGTTAGGAGTTGTCAGCACCGGCACATTTTCCCGACTGTGGGGATGGCATGGGGCAATGGGGTCTCTTCCGGCTGGAGCCATTCAACCTCCGCGCACATCCCTCGACCTTTTACTACAGAAGAGCCCGACCAAGCATTCTGGGATCGCCTTCCGAGTAGATGCAGCAACCCTTTGGGTATCCCTAAGCGATTTGTGGTGGAACAGTCCGAGGCACTCCGGAACCTTCCCAGGCAGTTCGAGCGTAGAAGGCCCCGGCGGCCGTTGCTTGTCTCGCTGCCGCGGATGGCAACCCGGCCAATACTGATGGGTTAGGCGGGGAATTAAAATAGTGGTTGTCTTGACTAGGAAGCTTACTGCGATTTTCAAGTGTTAGACCTACCATAGAGTTAGGTCATCAACCAGTGAGAAACACAATGGAATAGGGGGTGGCTGGGGCGGATTTGCAGACCAGTAGCTAAAATTTGTTGCAGGAATTGGAAGCAACTCATCCTCTCATCGGATCACAGCTTGACAAATGTTTCCATACTCAAAGGTCATTTCATTACTTTATCCAAGGCCGTTTCATGCATGGCACGAGTATCTTCGCGTGCCTTCGTCATAACTTCGTGACAAGAAAGAGCTTGAGACAAGCCTTTCGATGATATCTATACATACCGATCTCCCAGAACCCCATTCTTGCGTTCCTCGTTGTCAATTTGCCTCTCATGTGTCCCACTTTCATCATCATCACTGCCATCCTTGTCCCTCTCAGCTCTCTTCCGAACCTTGGTCGTAAAGGTCACCATCTTGGCGTACTTCTCCGTCGTCTTGGTGATGGTCTTCCACACGACCTTCCATGTGAGCTCACTCCTCATGGTATGATACAGAGCGAATAGGAGAAGGATAGCCCCGAAAGATGCGACAACCCACCACTTGAGGGCTTCGTCGAGATCCTTCAAAGGTTCTGTGTTCATAGCGAGCAAACTTGCAACCAGGCTAGGGGGTACAAAGAGTGATGCAAGGACGGTCAGATTTCCCACACTCTCGCTGTTCTTGGCCGTGTTTCTCGCATCTTCGAGGCTGATGGCATTGTTGACCACTGTGCTAAGGCGGTCAATACGCACCTCGTAGTCGTTGAGGCGCTCCTGAATGCGCTCATAGTCTCGCCTATAGGGTTCGAAGATTGCCTCCGTATCAATCCGGTAGGCTTCGCCGTCATAACGCTTTTGTTGCAATTCCAAGTCTGAAGCCTGACGTAGAGTTGCGGAAAGCATATCTCGACAAACAGGCACCCATCGACGCCAGATGTTGAGCTTGTTCAGAATGGGTTCTCGATCATCGTTGACTGGTAAGAAGGCAGGCCGAGATATCTCCCAATCGATCTGGTTAAGACGAGCGTTGAGATAGTCGGTAAAGGTGAGCCAGTCTGTACACACAAGGTGCAGCAGGGCTTGCACGGGAATCACGAGAGGAGAAGTTGGGGAAGAAGGCGATGGTAACCGCGGAAAGCAAGTCTCCTTCTGGGCCCAAAACACAAAGTCTTCCAGCCAAGATTTTGGCGTCTCATCCTGATCCTTTCGCATTGACGGCGGACCTAAGGGGATGTCCTCAGGTGGTGAGCTAAAAAGGGGAAGCTTATCCCAGTTGGCATATCCACGCCAAAGGGGATATCCCTGCTGAGGGGTTGGCTCGAGGAGAAGAACAGCTTGAAGAGGCACGTTAGCGGGCGGAACCAATGTTTGGGACTCAAGTGAGGTTGATCTTACCGACAGCCGTGTCGTTATCAATGTCATTACGTAGCCAAAACGTTGCTCGACTGCGAATGTGCCCAACCTTGGCATCCACCGGCGCTTCTCCTTGTTGAGATGAGGATCCATTAACGGCCTTAGAGATTTTACTCTTGGCCCCATCCTTGCCCATAGCCGGGTCCTTGTCCCAAAACGCTTGGTTGTCGTCTCCGTCCATCCGCCTCATCACATTGAATCTGTCGACGGCGTCTTGGGCTTCGCTGAGTTCCTGGTGGTTTGGAAAGTATCGGGATCGGACGAGCCGCATCTGGAACCAGTTTTGTTGCCGAGACATGACATCGAGCATTGGAGGCTCACGCCATGGGTCTCGAACGTTGTTCCAAACGTAGTCGATAAGTTGAGTGCGGAAAAACCGAGGGTCGATGTCAAGACCAGCTCCCAGCGTTTCAATGATGTCTCGGGAAAGGTCCTCTACAACAAAGAGGCTGAGCTTGATGTCCGGGCGTGAGTTTGAGTTGTCTTTGACCCGGGAAACGGCTTCATCCAGTCCATCAAGCGCAGCACGTGGATCCGATTCGTCGAACTGGTATCTTTCAACTGATGGCTTGCCTTCTGATTTGTACTCTAGAAGAGCCACATTCATCCTTTTCTCTCGTAGAAACTGTTCCCTTTGTATTTCTAGACTGTATTAGATATCTCTAAAAGACTATGAAATGGGGTTTAGCTCACCTTCAATGGAATCCCCATAGACGTAGCGTGGCTTCTGATTCTTCACAGGCACCTCACCTGGAAAAGTGCACCATCGCGTCGGTATCGTGCCAACCTCCATGAAGTCAACAAGAAGCTGAAGCTGAGGCCATGTTCCAGCTAGACTCTTGACGTATGTGAGGTACTCTCCCTCTGCCCTGTCTTCGCTACAGTTGCCAGTTAGCAACTTCGTTACGTGAGATTGGTAACCAGCCACTCACTCGACCCAATACCTACCCTCCTCCTTCAGTATCCGGATCACATCTTCCCTCTTCTCATCCTGATACGCATCGCCGAAGAAATACGTATTCGTGCCCAGGTCTTTTCGAAAATACTGCCAGTTTGACCGCTTGTAATATCCAAGCGAACGTCGTGCCGCCATGTTGACGCGGCATGCGGGGAAGAGAGCCTGCGCAAGATGAAGAAGAATGCAGAAAAGCCTCAAATTTGGTGGCAGGGATGGCGCCATGTTTTTGTAGGCTAGTGCGGCTGTGCGGTCAAGGGTCCGCTGGGAGCTCGGTGTGATCCCTGTCGTGTTGAGAGCTGGTCAGCCTAGAAGTGCACCTCGGGCACACCACCAGCTCTAAGAAGCGCACGCAGGGATCCGGGTGGATTTCAAGCCTGCAGAATTCCTCGTAGCAAGACGCCACAGCGGTTAAACGGCTCAAGACGCCGAGAATGGTTAAGCAACAAGACGAAGCACAGCCTCAAGATACAGATTTTCTACCCCCAAGAGAAGAACCGCCTGACCATCCGTACTTTCACGTCTATCTTACCGGGCGTAGACTCCATCGGCGACAGAATCTTTGGAATAAGACATTGTAGGCAGAACGAGAGTCTAGCGTGCCACCAGGTGGAGGTTGCAATGCAGTTCAAACCGACGTCTGCATCGACAAGCTGGCAAGCTGGTGGGCAAATCACAGTCTTCACCTTACCACCCTTACGATTGACTTCGCCATAGCTTCTCTGTCGGTAAAAAATCTCGAGGCCATCACGGGAGGCAAAGAAGGTCGGGCAAGATGACGCGAAATAATACCAGCGCGATCCATTAAGCCTCAGATTGACAAGTGGCTGTATCGAGTACAAACGCTCTATCGCAAGAATGCCTCGCAACTCTCGGTGATGATTCAGGATCTCATGAGGTTGTTGTGCGACATGTCCAGAGGTTAATGACCTGATCTTGCTGGCTGAGAGATGACGATTGGCAATGTAGATGTGAAAGGATCAGACCAACGAGAATAGCGAGGAAGAAGCACCTGAGACGACCCAACCACCATTTTCGGAAGTTGAGCGAGAAGTAACTTGCTGCTTGGCTGGAATGGACAAGGAACCGACTCCAAATGGGCGCGGGCCCGATACGAGCACACATTCGTCGAGGCTCAAAGTATTAACCTTAGCATTCTCTAGGCCCAGCTGCATAAAGGCCTTGTCCTACATCACATCATAATGAAGAGACTCGCAGACAATCGCAAGTGGAGTTTGCCATCGCAACGCATCAACGGACGGCGGCGCCTACGGAGGGACGAACTACCCGCTACCCGCCTTGTCCCGGCCTGTGGACCGGGCGGCCCGGGCCTAACCCACCCCACCAAACCCGGCAATTGTTAGTGGCCGGCAGCGCAACCTTCGGCGTACGGTGCGACTTGGCGAGCTTCTGGGGACTTGAGGGAGAACTGGGTCGAGCAGATGACCTGGAGGAAGTGTTAAACGGCTGATTCAGCGAAAAGCAGGAGAAATTAAATCATGAACTAAACAAAATTGAGGCTAGTTAGGAGGAACAAAATCCAGACAAGAGTGAAAGTTGTATGAACACTCTACAATCTCGTCGGACTGCTCTTTGCTGTCAACCCCAGAGGACCTGTCCCAAAGACGAACAGTGCCTTATCAATTCTGCTGGGCTCGAATGATCAGCTAACTAGAGCACTCTGAAAGGATAATAGCAATTTCAAAAATCGCGTCAAAATTGTCAGCCAGTCCAGCTGTAGGGTAGTGAGGTGAAAAGGAACCCTAGGGATCAGTGGCGAAGGAAATAGAGAGATGTTCAAGGTGGCAACTCAAATCAGTCATGTCATTGAGTAATTTGGTGTCTGATCGAGGTAATCCAATCCTTAATTCCTAATGAAACTTAGTATTGTATTCTTTAAAGAAGCCGATCTGCTTCAATGAAGCCGATATATTGGTCCTAAACATACACACACTACATCCCTCAACATTGGATATCTTATGCACGGCCGAGAAGAGCACACGTCCATTCCGTCATCTATCGAATTCTCTCCGGCCTTAACAATATTATTCGAGATAAAGAGCCTCGATACATGGCGTACCCTAGAATGCCGGACAAAGAGTTGTTTGACCGACATTCCGAAAATGCCCTAACGGGTAGGGACTATTGATTGACACGAAAAAAGACGGCGAAGATAGCACTATGGTCATAAGAAGACAGAGAGGCTTTTTGCATGCGGTAGCCTCTTACGACGCTCGGCTTTGCGCCTCCCAGTCGGGTGTGAGACTCATGACAAGGCACCGTGTTGTGAAGTATTGACCTTCATGTTAACATTTTATTGAGGAGAGTTTTTACGCTAAACGACCCACCCAAAGTAAGTATCCTCTTATTATTCTGCCCTCAGCCTCTTCGAGTGCAAAAAGTTATAATCTGGCATCGCATCCCTGACCCACTGCTCCAACTTCCGACCCCCTTCCTCACCAAACTCACTTCTCCACTTGGCAGCCTCATCGTCAATGTTGATGTTGCCCGCCACCTTTGATGAATCGATCTTTGAGCTTGCGTTAATGGTGCTCAGCATCCTCTGTTCCATGCTCGAGAGTGTGTCCAGCTTCTCTTTGTTTGCCTTGTCCCAGGAGAATCGAAGTTTGTCTTGATCGAGACCTGCCAGTGCAGCATACTTGGAAACCAAGTGAGGAGAGGTCATGATATCATCGGCGTCGAGCACAATTGGCCATTGGCTGTCCTCTCCAAAATGTTTGACGTAAAAGTCGTACATGGCTCGGAACCACTTCATGGTAACCTCGATGTCAAGAGGTTCCTTCTGCCAGCGTGAAAAGCCGTCCATCTCCATCCTGGTGAGACACGTTCGGAACAAAGACGGAAGTTGCATAGCGGGATGGCGAATTAGAAATGTTGGGCTCCAAATCTTAAGGAACTCGTCCGGCAGAAACGTGAGGTTGAGCGACGAACGAGTTGGGTTCGGCGCATTTGTCGTGACAAAGGTTTTCGGCTCTCCAGGGACATTGATGGTTCCATATGTGAACTGAGAATCATAGAAAGCACTCGTCAACATGATAGCGTGTTCCTTGACATAGACGAGTTGCCCTTCCTGGTCGGCAGCGGCGATGTATTCCTCAAGCCGGCTTAGGCATTCCTTCTGGCGATCTTCCAAGTCCTTACACTCCTCATCAGTCCAGTCTTCCATGGGCTTCTGTAGGAGGTTCAATCGTGTTCCAATTGAAGGTAGGAAGAAATACCCGCCTTCGCGAGCGGGACGAACGCCCTGCTCATCAAGGTTCAGCACCTTGACTAGCAAGTTGGACGCTGTGCGAGGAGAGGTGAGCAGCCAATAGCGACGGCGCTCTTGAGATGCTGAGCCCTGAGTCATGGTGTATGGGTGAACACGCCTTGGTGTTGAAAATCTTTCCAGGATAGGTTGAGGATGTGATGAAGAAGCGAGGATAGTGGAAACGGGATAGTAGTAGCTCTCCCCCCCACGACAGCCCCGGGGATATTTATACTCATCCTGATAGACCTCTACACACCCTTACGACTCACTCGCGCTTAGTCGGATAATAATCGCCGTCGTATCTCGGCCCCTCGGCCTGGGACTCGCGCCGGGCCTTCGCTTCGGACCCTCGCAACTGCATGCATCGCTGCATGGAACCACATGTGGGACTTGTTAAATTCAGCGAGATGTAACATGGCCTTTGCAGCGGACTTCTCGGACATCCGCTTAATAATTAAAAAGTCCGGCATTTGCGAATATTCCGATGGGAAGCGGGTGATCGACGTCAAGCCCTTGGTGCCCCTCTCCTCGCAAGGAGGTTTGAGACACTATCGCATCTCGGGGAAAACTCATTCGGTTTCTCGGCAAGCTCACTCTCTACTGAAGAGTCTGGTTATCTCCGCACCGAACGGAAAACCTTAAGGCTTTCCCCGTTGGACCGTAGGGCTTAGTGCTGAGGACATGTCCTCCCTCTGTCAACGTCTAGACGCGCCAGCCCCAGGGGGTACTTTTGTCATGATCAGCATCTATGAGGTAAATAATAGTCCAATATGACTCCACTCCACCAAGCTCCGAGTCAATCTGAGACAGCGTCGACTCATCAAGGGTCCGAGCCACTGATGTCAAGAGTTGCCTGGCGAGCATATCCACCGAGAGCCGCCGAGCGCCGTCTCGCGAGGGCCGGCTTATGGTCTCTTTTCTCATTGTCGGAGTCTGTTGTTCCGGGTGAGCAATGGTGCCAAAAAAGAGGCTGGGTTTTCGGATAGGAACTGATAGATGGGTAGGGGATGTATTGGGGTGGTCAGCCCTGTTTCTGGGGTGGTCAGCTTGGATTTATCAGCTGTGGATTGTCTGTCACGATGCCTGGAAAGCTGCGAAGAACTCGATAATCAAACGATCAGTCTCAGAGGAATACTAGTAAACTCAATTGTTATGCTATTATCTATTACGTCGCCAGTCAGCTTACCTCATCTCACGAGAATAGCTATTGACAACACCTTCCATCCCACCGTTTCTCTGATCATGTGGACATTTCGCATAGAATCGATTTTTCTTCCTTCCAAACTATGGTAGAATTGACTTTGCTGAACATGTTGGAGTATCGTCTTCACTTGAGAGCACCTCAAGATACTTCCTCTGTCCCATGGGTAGATACTTTAGCACGTCTCGCCCCAGGACCCATAGCTGCATATTCGTGGGCAGCCAGCCTCCAGCAAAGTTATTTGGAAACATTGCTTTCTTAGTCTTATTCGAGGATGATAAGAGGATTCTCCAAGTCTTGGGGATCAGGCGTTAGTTTGTAACCTCTTATGCCATGAATTCAGATATTTCCTCGCTCTCAGATTACTTAGCTTTCTTCGTTTATGGCCTACGTGCTTGTTACATAGGCAGTTGCCTATGATAGAGGCCTTCCTTCCCAGGAATCAGAGAAACAGTTCATATTTCAGCTTAAGTAGCCACTTCCACTGGACATTGCCAGGTTACTCATGCGCAAACCTTTCTATTTCTTATGGTGATGAATGGCCATGGCCTAGATGCCACGCATGCGATGTAAGACTTGCTCCACTACAAAACGAGATATAAGCCATTTCCATTTTGTTTGAGTTTCAGAATATTTACTTGATATATTTTAAGACAGCTTTGCGAGAAACAAGCAATTCAAAGACCGTCATGCCATTTTAACCTAGTTCTTAGCCCCATTCTTAACCCAGAATGAGTCCATCTCCCTCACGTTGACAGAACTTACAAGAACCATGGCCCTTGACAATAAGAACTGTACCCCGCCATGGCCTGGGCACACGCAACGTGCAGCAACTTTTCTCCAGGATCATCACATACCAGAAGTCAGGAATGTTCCCCGCAATGACGGCAGTGGAGTTCCGAGACAACTCCACTCCAAGTCTGACAGAATGGTTCCTGAATATGCTTAATGACACAAGTGGACGTCTGACATGCGTTGAGGGCTTACGAGTCCTAAGCCAAGAGTAAGATTATCTCTCGGCACTCGCTGCAGCCTTACCCTGAGGTGCCAAAATCTCTCACATCAAGCCGCGATCGTCAGTCCAACCGTCCAACCATGTTCGACCGATCCTCTGCATTGCGAGACGCGGTATCTTTCACCCCAATGATTGGCACGGAGAGGCTGGCTGAGAGAATGGTGGCGCGGTAAGCTGAGAGTTTTGAGCTTCACTTGCAGGACCAACTGATAGCCGTGTCTCATGTCGAAGAAATGTTGAACTTGGAGGAAACATGTGATGACAACCTGCATGTAAACTTGGTAGGTTGGTTGCCGCGCTCTCAGCCTGTATTATCGGCCTGTGTTTTAAGTATAAGAATGGCAGTCATCTGCATAGAATTCAGAATTCCCAACGTCTTCAAGCAAAATTCCTCACACAACAGCCATGGCTCAAATTCAGAATGTCCAGGGGATGCAATACTCCCGTGACGGCCCCTCACCCGAGAAGCTAGACTATGGCTACTTCAACCAGCAGTACGCCTCTTCATCCTACCAGCAGGAGCGAGACCTGAACCCTGCCATGATCATTCAGCCAAAGGGGGACCAGGATGTCGTTGGGGCTGTCAACTGGGCCAGGCAGAACAAAGTGGCCGTCGCCGTCAAGAGTGGTGGCCACCAGTATAGTGGAGCCTGCTCGACTGGTGGCAAGAACATTCAGATCGACCTCTCCAACACGTACAAAGACATGAAGGTCCTCAGCCCCAAGGTCCCTGTTGCTGAGGACAGGGCACTGGTCTTTGTTGGTGTCAGCAATCAGCTGAAGGACTTCAATGCCTATCTCAGACATAATGGACTCTTTGTCCCACACGGACAGTGTGCTTATGTCTGTGTGGGTGGCCATGGACAAACAGGTGGATACGGCCAGCTTGGTCGCAGCTTCGGCCTGTTTGGTGACCATATCAGAACCATTCGTATGGTTTGCCACGACGGCGTCATTCGAGAAATCACTAAGGACGGCGATGCTGAGCTGTTTCACGCCATTCTTGGAGGCAGTCCCGGCAACTATGGCATCATCACTCATTACATCGTCGAGGTGTTCCAGGGCAAGAGCTACATGGGGACAGTTGCTGGCCCCAACGGGATCAAGGGCCCTCATGGCATGAAGGCTCTGTATCTCTACAACCCCGACGTTCTGAAGAAGCTTCTAACCGAGGTGGCTAAGATGGGGGATGACGCCAAGTTCCCGCAAGGTTTCGACCTCTGTGTGAGCGTCCTCAGTACCGACTTTCCCGTCACAATGCTGTTCCCATCTTTGAAGGATGCCAGTCTGTGGGAGAAGATACAGAACAAGATCAAGCAAGCCCTTGCGGATGACGTTTTGGACTTGCTCAATGGAGCTTTCCCGGCCATCATTGTTGTCTACGCCCAGTGGTGCCCTGTCAACAAGACCGACAAGTATGATAAGAGTGTCGATGCCTGGTTCCAAAAGTTCCGAGACCTTAAGGACTCCTTCAAGCTGCACACTCTGCGGATTGAGGAGTCAGAGACCGACGAGGACATGTCTAAAATGACTGGGCGATGGATCTTCCCCAAGCAGCGGGAGTTTGACCTTCCCTACGTCAAGCGTACCTACGCCACCAACTCGAGGACCCTTGAAAAGGATGGCTGGGTTAACTCCGTCGTTAAGCGTATTGATTTGATCTACAACCCACGCCAGAAGCTTGGCCACAACAAGGGTGAAGACGAGTATGAAGTCTACACCCATTGCAAGCTCTCAGTTCAGATCCAGTGCTTCGGAGGTGATAACTCGCGTTTTTATACCGACAGGAACAACGGAACGTCTTACAGCTGGAGAGACTCCACTGTTGTCCAGACACTCGACTGCTTCCACGACCCCGGCGACAAGTACAGGCAGTATGCTCTCAACTGGCAGAAAGACAATGATGCCATCATGATTGGTCTTTCTAGCCCTTTCAGTAAGCAGGATAAGCGTGTGCTCTGGGGCTCTTATGGAGACTGGGATCTTGGAAAGCCGGAGATATGGAAGTGTTATTACGAGGATGAGCAAAAGTACCAGAGATTGGGCAAGGCTAGGGGCAAAGCTGATCCCGATGGTACCTTTACTGCGAACCCGTTCGCTGTCAAGGCTATCAAGTAGACATAGATACTTAAACGGACTAGTAGTGGGCGAGAGTGCTAAGTTGTTTCGGGGCAGGGAGAGAAGGGTTCAATGGACTCATGTGCTGTTACCAAATCGTCTACAGACAAAACTCATTTCATAGCACGCGTTTATATAGAAATGACCAGGAAGAAAGCCCCCTCAAAGGACTTGAAGCTTTGAAACAGCTTTCTAATCCCTGTATATCCTTTCGGAGCTGAGCTGGAGGGTGCTCGGTTTGAGCCGCTGCAACAGTGGTCTCTGGCACATACGACCATACCCATTGGAAAATACGGGATCCCGTCCGCTCTCCCATAGTCAAGCCAATGAGGGGCGGATTAGTAGTTGGGT
>JAPFTB010000295.1:0-24748 GCA_030779245.1 Fusarium sp. MBC 438
CCGCTGTTGTATGTCTTTTTGCAATTTTTGTCTCCCCTTATTGCCCTGCTTTTTGGTGGCTATGCTGTGTTGAGGCTGTCCAGACAGTAGGTTGGGGAAACACTTTACTTCGAGGCTCCGGTGGCTGTGCCTGAATTCCACAAGAAATTGGAATTCTTATCTATCCCAAGCCGTCGATGGGATATGTGTAATTTATAGTACTTCTGGGTCATTATGGGGCGGATGGAGTGGACTAAGTGGGCATGGCCTTGCTCCCCATCTTTGCTGCAGTAACTACTTCAAGTCTCGATGTATGATAATGTAGATAACATTGGCGATGGTGAGGCTAATCCCAGTCACAAATTCTGTTGGGGAAATGCGTAAAAATGACTCTATTGTTGTATATACTGGGTGGTGCATCTATACTTATACTGAGGCCGCTGAGCTTGCCTCGTCAAACAAAGAACGGAGTGCATGGTAAAGGCCAATCTTGCAGTAGGCTCCCTAGTTTTACGAGTTAGGCCCTCGTCAGTTATTTGAAACTAGTAACGGCCGCCGCTGTTGAACGTGTTGTTTGTCTTCTGCTGCATCTGGAGGAGTGCCAGCGTGCGAAGTTCAGGCTCAGCGCGGAGCGTTCTTGGCTCCCCAATACGACCCATGTTTGCATCCGAGACCAAAGGCTGAATACCTTGATCTGGCTGATGGAAGATGGCATGCGAACGGTCAGACGGGCCTTCGTAGTTGGCCTCAAGGCACGCAGACTGAGTTTCCACGCAACCACTGTGCAGGCTCCTTGTGACACCAGAGCTCGATTGCCCACTAAGGCTGGTCGGGTGGGAAGTTGCGCCAAAAACAGTGTTCTTAGCCGCCTTGCGGGAAGTCTTGGAGCTAGTACGAGTGCAGCTGCTAGACATGATGAAGGTCCGAGGCTGACCAAAGTCCTTTTACTTTGTTTAAGGTAGTTTTGTAAGGGTGAGGATCGCAGATGTATTCGAACTGAGCTTGAAGAACTGGGTTGAAGAGAACAGAAGCTGTCTTGTCAAAGTTAATGGACAGGAACATTTATACTTGGATATTGCACATGTCACTTGGAGCGCGCAATATGAGGCCATGGTGGTGTTCTGTTCATTTTGCAGGAAATTATCCAGGATGCATGCGCATCAACAAAGAGACATAACAATGATCACGGCATTGTGAGCGCGTTACAGGGGATGGCGAACAATGGAATCAGGGGCCACTGAAACAACGTGACAAAGAGATCAACAAAACAAACATCACATGAATCAAATGAACATGGGTCAAATTCCCAATGCAATTGATAGTCTCGTTAGAGCTCCTTACAAGCTATTCTTGAAAGGAGACCTCAGTTACCGAAGGCCAAAGCTAGTGGCCAGGTGTTGGTTCAACATGGACAGAACTGTAGTTTGTCCAGCACCAAGATCCCATTTATTTCTCATTATGCACTGACTACCTGCTAATTCTATTTAAGATTTTATGATCATCGGCGACAAGTCAAATAGAGATGGAAACATCTTTCCTGGTGAGTCCCAGAAAAGATATTTCCATCTCCGTTCTCATCCTTCAACAGGGCTTGACCAGATCTGGGGCGTAATGCCTCTTTAGCTTAACAACCGCACCTCAGTTTGTTCTATAAGATAACAAAGAACAATGAAATGTTTGAATCTGACCAGGGTCGTGTGATGGTGACGACCTTGCAAACCCTTGCGCAGCATGGCCCTGCTAGACGCTAATCCCATTAAAATATCACATATCACAACTTCAACTGGGCTGTAGCCAACAAAGCCGGTTGCCTAGATATCTGAGGCATCAAATGTTTAAGTTTCAAGCTCGTAACTCTTAGACCCTAAGCCCATGATTGCAAGACCTTCCCGTCGCTACATGCCGCCTTTCGATGGCTTGATAACACCGAGAGTCGGCTGGTTCGGCAGATGCAATGCCAACACGGCTGTTTGACGATCAGTGTCATGCTTCTCCCACCTGACAGGGTACTGAATATGTTTGCCCAACTCTGGATGCAGTCAAAGTGTTCAACGTGATAGGTTAGCTCGCTAAAGCTGAAGCACGGGACAACAAATCCAATGAAAACGCGCGGACAGTGTTTCATCACCGACTTTACCGCGCCGTCCCTAGTAACATCGGCCATCTTTCTAGGCCAGGAAGCCCCGCTAAAGAAACTTGATCACAGTAGACTCAACGAACCACCCACAACTCTTAAACGCCAGCCTGACTACCTGAAACTGCCGCGCAGTGCGGAATTGTGTATCTCTCTTAGAATGAAGCTGCTAGTTCTTCTTATCGTCATCTGTGGCTTGGATCTTGGGGGCCTTTTTCATATCCCGGCATCTCATTTGCTGGATCTGAATCCTGGCGCTTAGACAGGGCATTTAGCTTCGCTTCCGTCTGGCTACTTCCACTAGAACTGGGCTTCGTGCTATTGAGTCAAGGGATCGCATCCTCGAATAACGAGACGATCCCTCGGGTGCTAGAATCCCGCGTCTCGCCTCTCCGACAGCGCCGTAGCATGGTCTTGGCTGCATGGCGTGCTGGTAAAAGCAGGATTGCAAGGACCGTCTTTGGAGGCTGAGTGGACAGGGCCTTGACCGTAGAACACGCCCAAAGGGGAGTTGTACTGTGATGATGAGACGCACCAGGGCTCTCAGGACCCCGCTTGTTGCAACTAAAAGCCAACAGGAGTTTGACATGGCCTGACGAAGGTTGTTGTCGTTCTCAGTGCCGAAATCACGGGTTTCTGTCCCTTCTGTATCAAAACCCCAGGCACCGCCTACCTACTCGCCGCCACTTGGTCTAAACAGGTTCAGTCGTTACCGTGGCTCTCGCGCCTAAGGGCAACCAAGATCTACATCTGCCACATATTGCTAGTCCTATGCTATCTCATAGCCGCCCTCAAGATGCGTTCTCTAATGTTTACCGCCCTCTCAATACTTGGCTTAGTAGCCAGTGTATGTTCCGAGACCCAGTTCACCAACCCAGCAACGTGGGACGCCGAGGACGATGACCGATCCAACTACCGAGTATACGAAGTCGGAGATAGGATACCCATCAGGTGGACGACAGACCGAGACAGAATAAGTGTTGCGGTTTGGGAAAGTGGTGGATCAGGACCTTTCCTCTGGGCCTGGGTTGATCGTAAGAGATCGTTCTCTTCTGGCATGCTCATACACTTTCTTACAGAATGTTTAGAAAACCTGACCGAGCGGTCGACAACATGGAGGGTTGACTTTGGCAACGGTCGCTTCGATACGGACATTGGAGCAGAACATGCCAGGTTCTGGTTCGCCCTTTACGACCCTGACGACATCATAGACCGATCTGCAAGTGGGTCAATGAGCTTGGTCGACTCTGCTTCTTTCAATGTGACCGTCCCCAATTATAAACCAGCCTCCGCGACGGCGAAGACGACCACGACCAAAGATACCGCCACTTCATCCGCCCCAATCGAGACCGAGAGTGAATCTGATGCCACTAGTATAAGCACAACGGCGACTTCCAGTCCGACAGAGTCAGTTGGCGCGGATGTTGCGGACAAGGAAGAAGACAAAGAGACGGGTCTTTCAGCTGGGGCGGCAGCTAGTATTGGAGTTGGTGCATCAGTCGGTGGAATCGCCATACTGGGTGCTATTGGTTTCTTAATCTGGAGGCACTTGAAGAGGAGAAAGGAGCAACAAAATTCGGGATCACCTCAGTATTACCTTCAAACGCAGTACCAGCCAGGCTTGGCGCAGTTACAGAGCCCTGAGGCGAAAGCCGAGTTGCCTACCCATTCTACAACCACTTCAACGAGCCAGTTATACGAAGCCCCGTAGCGCGAGGCTGCGTTGTGAGTTAGATAATGGGGCTTCCATGGGTTGAGGTAGAGGAGTGGTTTTATTGCATTTATGAGCGCCTCGCCGGTTGGGTTAGACGATAGCAGAAGGCAGCAGCTTGGAGACTTTACGAACTTAAATGCAGGATTAGCTCAATTCCATGCCATGGGATCTTTCAATCTTGGGTGAAAAGATAACATCACAAAGTTGGCCTCACGCATCCACCTCTGAGTTCCAAGATTAATTTCGAGCAACCTAAAGCGCCGTTACAGCAATAGTAAGAATTAGAAACCTAGTTGGAACTGCTGCCCTCTTTTGAGACGCATTCTCTCTAATCTTAAGGATGGTAGCGGTCGGGCAGTCTTCGTACTGAGTCCTTAAGATAGTGGTCAAGCGTAGTCGTCAACGAAATGCCATAGATTCACTCAAGGGGGTTGTACTTTTACAGAAACGGATTATATGTCCTTTTTTGGAAAATTTAATATCCTTTCGCATTTAATTTTACGTCAAGGCCAGGGACGTACCTAAATTCACGTATCGTCCACGTTGCTTCCACTGCCAGTCAAGGCACCCTTGCTCCTGTAAGTCGATGGCGCACCCCTCGCAACCAACTCAGGGTCGAGGCTTTGCACATTCCTTTCAGTAGTCGCTCAGACATGGCCAGGGATTATGCCAATCCCGCGCGTGGCGCCTGTGGTGCAACGAGGGTAATACCAGGGATGGGTGACGAGCACGATCCTCTTTTTGTCACTTACCAGGCACGCCGTGTCTCTAATTGAAGGCCTTTCTTCGAAATCTTTGCGCTTTCACGGACCTGATGGCTTCATACTCTGTGGATCTGTGTAAAGCTATGGCGAGCCCCTCGAAGCTTGAGGACAGGGTCGATCTGCGTCCCATGTGCCGGGTTCAAAAGTGCGGGGTCTGTTTGTGGCTTCAATTATGAGCATGCAGCCGTTGAGTTGATCCCTTCCTCTCTCCACCTTGATGCATAATCGGCGCCTGCAATACAACGAGGGAAGAGAAAACAAAGCAGGCTGGGAAATGCCTCGAGTTCCAGGCCCCGCACATGTCCTGGACTCTCCTGACCTGGAGGTAACAATTCTTTCATCAGCTTCCAAGGTACTTACGATACCATGTCGGACAAGAACGAAGCCAAGCAGCCAAGAAATGCGACTCAAGGCACATTGGAAGCCTCAGCCAACCCTGAGACCCTTCCTCTAGCTGCTCAGACCGTATCAACTGAAGCCTCACACGGTTCGGGTATTCTGCCCCCACAGCATTGGCAGCAGGCCGCAATAGTCAGTACAAATCACCATGTCACCTTTTGCTTTTCTTCTAAGTGCCTCTTAGAGTGCAGAGGACACAGCAGATGCCGACTCTACGCTCGGAGACAATATCAGTTCGACGGCATCCATCGCGTCGAGCATCCTGAAGTACCGCACTATCCTCGGAAGGACATTCCATAGTGAACAAGGCGATGCGCATTACTGGTCAGTCAGTCAGTCAAATTGTGACGCACTTACTAACTGAGCTTCAAGGGGTGCTAACGATGAGCGGCAAAAGGAAGCTATGGATATCAAGTGAGGCCTGCCTGGGGCAGATATCAAGCCGCTGCATCATCTTACGCTTTCTTAGCCACCACTGTCAGACTCTCCGTCTTGATGGAAAGTTGTTCCTTGCTCCGTTGAGCGATGACATCAAGGCAAGTATTTCCTTTGTTCTAGTATTGTACCGTATGCTCATTCAATGTGTAGAAGGCTGTCGATATTGGAACCGGAACAGGTACAGGCGCATTTCCTTTAGCTGCTTCACCCTCCAGGTTGGCATCACAAAACTAACTTGACCTTCTTCCATAGGGATTTGGGCCATGTAAGATTACTTTCCAGGCTTCATAGACAGGAAAGCTCATCACCGTGCAGCGATTTTGCCGATCAGTTTCCTGCTTGCGAGGTAATTGGAACAGATATATCGCCTATTCAGCCAAGCTGGACTCCTCCAAATCTTCAATTGTAAGCATTGGGCCAAAACATCATACATCTGGAACGATGACTGACTACTTCCTTTTCCAGCCAGATCGACGACTGCACCAAGGAGTGGACTTTTCCTGAAGCCTCTCTGGACTATGTTCATATCCGTTTCTTGACTGGATGCATTGCTGACTGGGAATCTTTAATGAAGGTGGCTTATCGATGCCTCAAGCCCGGTGGCTATATCGAAAGTATGGAGCCATCTGCCTACATACAGAGCGACGACGACACTATTGAACCAGATAGTGCTATGGGCCAATGGGGTAAGATCTTTGTCGAGGGTGGCAGTAAGATGGGACGTCCTTTCACGGTGGTCGAGGATGAACTTCAGAACAAGGCCCTGGAAAAAGCAGGTTTTGTTGATATTGAGGAGAAAAGGCACAAGGTCAGTGACACCTCGCAAGTCCTAAGGCTATTGGTGCATTGAATCATGCACATTGACTAACCATCCGCTCCTTCACAGTCTCCAATAGGCAGCTGGCCCAAGGATGAAAAGCTCAGAGAGATTGGCCAGTATGCTCAACTATCCATGGAACAAGACTTCGAGGGGCTCATCCTATTCATGACAAACGTCCTTGGTGGCTGGAGTAGGGAGGACATTCAAGTTTACATAACCCATCTGCGTCGAGAGATACGCTCAGGAAAGAAGCATGGCTGGTATTGGCAGAAGGTTGTGTGGGCTCGAAAGCCAATCTCGGCTTCAGCCGTCAGGGGTTAGATCGCATGCTAAGAGGTGGTTCGTAGCACAAGGCTTAGTGGAGTACGCTCTATGGTGATTGCAAGGCTGAGATGGCAAATATGATTGTCATTCACCCAATAGTCACATATTCTTGCCATATTACGATGGATAGTGAAAGTGTTGGGTGCCTGTGATTGAGAATGACTACCTCAGACGAGTCGAGCATGCTAATGATGAATCGCCGATTTCCCAAGGTCACATAAACCTCTCCAGAGCTTGCTATGCCCGAAGTCTTCCATCAGATGTTCAGCATCCCTAGACGTATCAACACCATAGTATCATGCATCACGACGTCATGAAGACCTAGGTGCATCGCTTGTTCGGATGTAGGCTATGCCAGACAGCCAATGGTTCCCGGGGTGCCTGTCTAAAGCCCTGTTCCAAGGTCGGGCTAGCCTTCCTCAAGGCATGGAGCTATGCGTGGATTCATCACTGTTTATGCATCGCACATGCTGCAAGCCGGCGGCGTACGACGACGAAGCAAGACTCCCTCGTGTCCGTCGTGACCGGCCACTCGGCCAGCTCCATGGCATTTATGCCGACACTAATCAGCATCACGCTCCAAGAAGGAGATGGAGGTCCAAAGGTCCAAAGTTCCTGATTATCTTGGACGGGTCGGGAAAATCGATGACTCTGACGTATTCTCCTGCGAATCGAGGGCAATGTGAAGTGCTTCTCTCCTTGCCATTGTCTGTTCCCAGCCCTACAAACGTCTGGAGAAACGGACCGGATACGAGGTTTAGCCTTTATATAAGCATTAATAAAGTTAGTTGCATCTCAGGGCAGGTTTTTGCACATGTTTATTGTTTCTCTGCAGCTGAGCTTGCTACCCCTCCTGTGGTGAAGTCATCGTGATGATTCCTGACTCTGCTGAGAAACCACTCGAATACTCGGGTTGCACGGCATCCCCCGATCATATTTGTCACCGTCTGTGCTTTGATGGACTGTTTTGATATACACAAGATGTCAATTGGGCCCAGAAACTGCCTCAAGCTGCCTCTTTTGATGGTCTAAAAGCGTCACGGCGGCAGCACCGACGGCCCGGATCACAGCTCATAGGGCTGGCCATGGTCTGACGAGCACATGTTGAATACGAGCTGGACCTGAAACACCTTGGCGTTAAACTTCAAGCCGACTTATTCGGGTCCCGAAGGCTTATTGTGAGGCGCCGTACGTAAGCACATAGGACCATGTTCATATTTAAGGTCAGTTCGGTTCAGACCCCAGAGTAGTATCTATATCCACGAGTAAACAACCTCTGTCGATCGTTATTTCACACCGAATAAAAGCATTCACTCGAAATGAAGTCCGTCCTCATCGCCGCCGTCCTCGCTTCGGTTGGTGCCCTGGCGCAGAGTCCTCTGCCCTCGTGCGCTGTAAGTTTGACCCTGCCCTAGAATGCAAAGGTGTACTTACCACTTGCAGCAATCTTGCGCCTTGAGCATTCTCGCCTCCAGCGGCTGTGGTTCCACTGACGTTGCCTGCGTCTGCAAGTCCAAGGTCTTTGTCGAAGGCTACACTTCCTGTGTGACCAAGGCTTGCAACTCCGAAGACGCCGCCAGTATGATCATGTTCTGTATCAATGTGGACTCTCTGACTTTGAATCTACCTAGAGGCCGAGCAATACGGCGTTCAACTGTGCGGCTCCGCCGGCGTGAGCGTTGGCGGGGAGGCCCCGGCCACCGAAGCTCCTGCGGCTTCGAGTGAAGCACCCGAGGCGCCCTCGGCTCCGACTGAAGCCCCCTCGGCTCCTTCTGGCCCGGCTGCCCCGTCTGCTCCTGAAGCGCCATCCGCTCCATCCGCTCCCTCTCCGCCTTATCCCCCCAAGCCCTCCGAGGAGGTCCCACCTGTTGTATGTCGGCCATCATCTTAATTGGCGTTAGCCACTGATGCCAATGTTTATAGGTTCCTCCCGCGTCCAAGCCCGCCGAAGTGCCTACCGCTCCAGCTACTCCTGCCACGCCTACGGCCGTGGTTCCAACTGCTGGTGCCGGCATTGTCCAGGTCTCGAACGCGGTTATCATCTCGGTCGGACTCTCGATGATGCTAGTTCTACTGAACTAATAATAATTAAATCGGTCGGGAGGGCAGAAAGCTTAATCTACTGGTTGGATCATAATTCAAGTCTCCTTTTCATGTACGGTAATAATCCAGATGTCTTGTTGTTCAACAGCTAGTAGGAAGCCCGCAGGTTTTGAATCCAGTATGTCCAAGGCCAAGAACATGAATTCGGGATAGTGCAGATGTGATGATAATTCTAATAGTGCTTTTGGGCAAGTTGCAAATCAAATCAAATCATGATGACATGTATCCTTGAACTCTCCGACTCCGTGAACGTTGACTGCTTTTTGCTTCATAGGAGAGATAGTGAGGCGAGAATAGTCAATGGCAGCTTTCAAAGAATATTGCCAATGTCTCTCGGCACTTTTTAGGGCAAGCATCGTTCTTTGAAAAGCCAAGCAGAGATAAATGTGCCCTTGCTCTCAATCGTGGATGCTCGTTGGATCGCGAAGCTAGCCGAGCTTAAAACAGCTACAAAGTAATCTCTCGGCAGTGTTACACATGGGAACGTGGAGAAGAGAATTTTCACTCATGTGGAAGTCGTGGATAAGCCGTCGGGTTGCCACGCTTTTCTCGGCTGGGGCTTTCAGTACTTTTCCATGTGGCAGCGCCTGACCCCTGGTTGCGTACATACGCGTGAACTTTAATTATCAAAAGGTTCTTGCTCCCAATATCATGATTGGATAGTATACGCTCGGCTTCGCTACTGCCTCATTTGAGTATTGCCCTCTTAATCAATTCTGCTGAGACATGGCTGTGCCTCGTAGATGATGAGAACTCATGTTGGCATACATGCTTTTGGGTTATACAGCGATTACAGTGTATACTAGGATGCTTCTATCGTCTGGCCCATTAGTCGAGAGATAAGCCAAACTCCTTTTAATTCGAAACCTTTTACCTCGAAACCAGAATATGCTCCAGCCATCTAGAAGGATTCTCACCTTAGTTGAGACCTCATTTAAGGCGTCAAGCCCTTCCAGAATAAGATCAACAAGATTCAGTAAGTTTATTTGCTCTGAGACTTCTTGAATATTTCTTGATCCAACCACAAAGACACCAGGTTTGCAAGCTAGTTCCCGCGAGCATCGACCCAGGTGTAGACAATATTGCCAACCACGAAGAGAGTGGTCTCGCCCTGGCCTTTCCTTCATGAATGAGTTTGATTGTGAGAATGTGAATAATATTGTGTAATTACCAAAGGACAATCGTGAGAAATGCGTACTGCCTGTGCTTTCACTGCCGAGCGAGACGCGGTGATGGTCTAGGGTGAGAAGGCCATACAGGTGAGCCCACACAACATTAAGTAAATAATCATTAACTAAACGTAAAATCCCTCTAGCTGTTGTTATTTATTCATTTATAGAATGATTCGAGATCTGGAGCTTCTTGTCATGGGTCTCCACCCTTCTATATCGTCGCGTTCTAATGAAGTCGATGAGAAGCAAGGAAATTTAGCAGGTACACTACTATGCCCTCTATCTCTAGCAAGCCTGTGGTGAAATGCTTCACAGAGCTATCCTACAAACTCGCCTCGCTCTAAAAAACAGTGTCATGTAGCAATATCAAGCTCTTATATTTAAGCTCTCGACCAAGCTCCTGGACTCTCCCCGGGTTTAAGCTTTTATTTAAGTACTTCCTCATGGGGCTAGAAAACTTCCCAAGCGGGATTAGCTTCACTGTTGGCCGGCTATTCGTCTCAAAATGGAGCCACTAATGCGGACGTTGCACAAGGTGCCTTCACGCCTGAGGCCATAATGTCTCACCCATACGTGCCCGGTTATGGCCTACAAAAGAAGAAGAACCCCCGATTTTGTCGCAATCGTTTCCTCTGATAAACAAGCCTTTACTTCTATTTTATCCTCTTGTTAGGGTCATCAGCCATCGCCTTGTCCAGCACATCATGTCTGAGGAAGATGTTGTCCATCTAGACGGCTTCAAGCTGTCTCTTCAAGAGCTCGGCTTGACCCGTGAAACCTTGAACAATCACGCCAGTGGTCGTATCATTCCCTTCATGATTAATGAAGAGATGAGAGCTCTCTATCAACGGGCCAAAGACGACCCCGAATCTCTCTCGCCGGCCGAGAGAAACCGCGTCTTTGGCAGAATTCCACCCGAAGACGAGGAGCGACTTTGCCAGGAACGTCTCGGTTGTACGAAAGATCAACTCTACGAAAAGGCTCTGACCCAAGGCGACGACTTGAGCATGCTAGAGTGCGACATGATCATTCGTGGCTGTGACTACGATTGGAAAAACACTTCAAACAAGGCGACCGACCTCGAGAGGCTCATGAAGCTGTCGGCAGATGACCGTATTCTTATTCTCAAGGGCCGTGAAGCTATCAAAGGACCATCAATCTTGAGAGCCACCGAAAAGCGAAAGCAGTACACGAGAGTAAGGGCCGGAGAGGCACGTCAAAAGGCCGAGCTACTCAGGCAGGCCAGGAACGGCCATCGTGCTGATTGGGTACAAAACATGGTGGACAGGGATCTGCCGCAATGGGGCTTTGTTGTGATGCGTACTGAATACAGTGATCCCCGCAGTGATGAGGCTTGGAAAAAGTTCCAGGAGCGCTTTGACACCGTGGGTAAACTGATCATGCAGAGCTGGAGTGGTCGCCCACCAAAGGCGGAACTTTGGAAGACACTTGAGACTGTCTTTGTATCTGACGCTGCCTTGGACGGGGCGTCGACAGATGTGCTCAGGGAAAGATTCAAGAGCATGCGAGAGGGTCTTCCAGAGGGGATACGACGAGACTGTTTTCTTGTCCAAGACAAGCTCCTGGCCGAGGAGTGGCTGACGATTCGCGCGGTAAACCCCGACTTCGACGCAGAGGCGCCCCTTGGCACTGAGGATGTCAGCTACACTGAGCAAAAGACGTCAATCACAGTGAAGGATCTGAAGGGGTTTTGCGGGGAGATTCAGCTGCCGTTGTCCAAGGTTTTTGACTGGCTTCACTATTCCCTGCTGACGGACTCTGAAACGTGGGAGAGGCGGTACAAGCAGACGACGCAGAAGCAGCCCAGGTCTCTCATTTCGTACTGGCCGTACCCAGAGTATTGAGGCCTGAGATTTGGCTGACGAGGGGGATGATGCAGATTGTTTCTTTGTAGTGGTCTCTGACTCTTGATGATTGACTTTTGGACAAATGAATGATGCAAGCGCTGAGTTTGAGCGTGCAAGGACGCCCCAGATAACAATTCCATCATAAGCTGGCCGTGTTCCTCTTCTTTCTGGGGCCTGATTACTCTTGAGACTGCTACTAACCCGGGAATCGCGGGGAGCGCATTTGTGTGAGTAAGTAGTTTGGCATTCTACCACACGATGCCACAAAGGCTTGGATACCTCAGGCTCAAATCAGATGAGCTTGACCATGGAAGACGGCTTTGAGTTAGATACCCTTGGGTAAGTATGAAGATCAACCGATCGAGGGAGATATTGCAAATGCCGACTGGTAGGCCTCAGCGACGCGTCGCAAGTTTAGGAGGTACCTAGCTAGATAAGCCGGCATTCAGCCCCTGGTTCCAGTGTCAACCACCTGGAACTTCAGTGTGTACCTACTGACGCCGAGAACCAGATTGCACAATATCCCTGTACGACAATGTCGCTTGAAGGCATGAGCTGTTTACGCTTGATTTGGCCTGTGTGCCACCCTCACGGCTCTTCCCCGGTCTCCGAGACATGCTGTACCCCGAGCCACCGGAGTACGAGCCTGAAAACACTGCTAGGATGTGATGTGATCCGGCTGCATGTGCACATTCCGCGCCCGTCTTCGGTGAGACAAATGTCGGCTTGCCCAGCTGCGCTTCAACACAATGAAAGGACTCATCACTTTGACCGGTGACCATGGTAGCATGAGTGGCTTCCGGCATGCCTTTCAGCTGGCAAGCCCAGGCATTGCCGATGCACAGAGGCAGGCTCCAGCATTACGAATCGCAACCTCGTGCTGTGGTAGGCAGAGGGTTGCAGGCGAGGTTGCACAAATGCCCCACACCGGGTGAAACATCCCCGAGGGTTGCGTGAAGATACCCGGGGATCAATGTCCCCTTTTCGCGCTTCCCGCGCTTCTCTTACAAAGATAAATATTGTTAAGTCTGGTACACAGTCTGGCAACCAAGACTTGGAGACGGTGCAATACAGTGTGTGTTGGCTTTCTCGGAAAGCCAGGTCTTTGATGAACTGAACCATGATCAGGGGTCAGTGTTGTCGGAAACGGCCCTTCAACACCCATGCCCTTCAACACCCGAAGAATTCGCCTATTTGCCTTCTTTGCTACTAAGGAACTGGCGAGATTTCTATGAGTCTGCTGGGGGGTACTTACTTGAGTTAAGCGATCTTCCACTTCTGGGTTACACCCAGAGAGTAAGTGTATGGTGTAGAACCAAGTATGGTAGTATATACTCATTCAAATCTCATGCTGATTCATAAATGGTGCATCAACACAAGTTAACATTCCACTCAACTATGCTACCTAGACCTGGGAAGGGATCGTCACCGTTGTCCATGGTAGCCCAAGAGTTGAGATAAGCACTACAGTTTGGGCCGTATGGCAGAATGCCACTTTTCGAACGTGGTAACTAGAGTCATTGGTGAAGACCAATAATAAGTGCGAGCAGCGATGAAGACTAACAAGCTCCAGTAGCATGCATTGCTAGTTTCATCGTCAAGGTCAGGGGCAAGGTCCACGGCAGCGGCTCTTCAACCCCCGACGTAGTGTCACCCACCCCGCCTTCGACTAGGAGATAAACTCACCTGCCGCGAACTCGTCTATAATGCAATCACACTAGTTCTACCGCTGTGGGGTAGACCCGATGTGGTTCATGGGTTACATATAGAGTTGGATTTCAGAGATGGTTGGATGTTGTTCGTCAACTGGTGAACTGAAGCACTATCAGTCTCGACTGACGGGCACATATCTTCAAACCTTGCTCTATCATACCAAAGAACTAAGTTGGTGTGTTGAATATCCAGTCCAATTATTAGACACTTTTGCCTCATTCTGCTTTTCCTGTTGAGGTCATCATAATGACCTTTCTCTCCCGTCACTCAGACTTTCCGCTGAAGACATCACGATGAGTCCCATTAAATGAGATTCAGTATGGATACAAGTCTCTCTGGTAGTAATTCAGGGTGTGTATTTTATTAAATATTTACTCTTTTTTGTCTATAATCATCTACCTGTCCCGACCATAGGTGAAAGGCTTGGTAGGCGCGTTGTCGAGAATGGCCTCAATCTCCTGGTAAATCTCATCCGTGATCTTCTCGGAAAGCTTCACAGACTTGACGTTGTCCTCAATCTGCTCAACCTTGGTAGCTCCCAGAATCACAGTGCTGACGTTGGGGTTCTTGAGGCACCAGGCCAGGGCGAGCTGAGATGTGTTTCCACCCAGGCGCTCGGCAATGGCAGTGAGCTTCTTGACCTTCTCGATCTTGGCCTTTCCTTCCTCGCTCTGTAAGGCCTCGACAGTCTTGCTGAAGAACTCCTTGTTGGTGGCGAAGCGGGAGCCCTCGGGGATGCCGTCGTTGTACTTTCCGGTCAGGAGACCAGAGGCCAGGGGAGACCAGATGGTGGTACCGTAGCTGAACTGCTTGAAGAGAGGCTCGTACTCAACCTCAAAGCGCTCACGGTGGAAGGCGTTGTACTGGGGCTGCTCGACAACAGGGGCGATGAGGTTGTATCGCTCGGCGATCTGAGTGGCCTCAGCAATTTGCTGGGCGCTCCACTCAGAAGTTCCCCAGTAGTAGGCAAGGTTGAGGTTTCGGATGACCTGAGTGAAACCCTCAACAATCTCCTTGAGGGGGGTGGCGTAGTCGGGTCGGTGGGCGAAGACGATGTCGACGTAAGGCTGCTGGAGACGCTCCAGAGAGCTCTTAAGACCCTCGACGATGTGCTTGCGGCTCAGACCTCGGGTGTTGGGCTCCTTGCGACCAGTACCGAAGAAGACCTTTGTGGTGAGGACGTACTCGTCTCTGGGCCAGTCGAGCTCCTTCAGAGCCTGTCCCATCTCGACCTCACAAGCACCGTTGGCGTAGGTCTCGGCGGTGTCAAAGGTGTTGATACCGTGGTCCCAGGCGGTTTGCAGGCAGTCCTTGACGATGTTGCCCTTCTGGGTGCCTCCATAGGTCAACCATCCTCCCAAGGAGAGCACGCTCACCTTGAGGCCAGTGGGGCCCAGGTGGCGGAACTGCATGTCCTTGGGGTCGTACGAGGACTTGACAACCGACATTTTGAAGGATGATGGAGATTTTCGTTTATTTGCTAAACGAGAAACAAACAGAGGTACCGGGTTTGAGCTGTTTATATACAACTCCAGCAGACCGCCTTGATACGAGGTGGAGATCTTCAAGTGAGGGGTATGGCGACAGCTGGTTTCAACACGACGTGATGCCTCGACTGACGACAATCCACCGTGATAGACTTTCATAACCTGTCCAATCGGCTGTAAGAAGGGATGTTAAGTCCGGCCTAGACGAGGTCATTATTGGAGGCTTTTGCATTATTAATGTACTTTGTGGGTCGATGTGGATAAACGACTCCGGCAACACAAAGGTGGAATAGTCTAGAAAGGCGGTAACTGACCTTGACCGTATTCGGATCCTTGCTCCGGCAAATATCTGGGTTTATGACGGCAAAAGGAGGAGTAGGCATCAATGAGGCATATGTGGCAGCCATGAAACGAACATCGGCGTAAGAGTCATAGAGTCTTGGAGGTTGAGTTGAGTTGGATGGCTTGCTGATCTATCCAATGTTAAATCCGATACCTCCTGCTGAAGACGTCATTGATACAAACGATCCCATGTTGAACATGCTGCACGCTCATGTATATGGGACAAGGCAAAGCAACTGATAAATGCGTCTCAGCTAAGCTCACTTGTGTTCATAATCACGCAGATTTATAATCTTCAAGATAGGCACTCAATAATACTACTATTAGGTTGATGTATTACCGCTCGTCGAGTGTCTAAACTACCAAATGCAACCTGCTCTACCACTTGATGAAAATGCCTCTAGTCTATGCGTCAAGTCTAATATTACTATAAGGATATCATTTAAATCCGTACAATGGAACAGAATGACGCAGCAACAAAAGAAAGTCAAGAGAATGATCCATCCTCCTCCGGGGTCTCATCGACCCCATTGCCTATTATTGTATCGACTTTCCTCGGGAGACTGCGAGGGAGATTGTGCTGAGAAACACCCCAAAGTAGCGCAACTCGTGTCACTTGTCTCCCTCTTACCCATCCACATGGCTCTTCTTCTGTCTTTCTTCTCCTTCTTCACTTTCGTTCCTTGCTCTGACTGCCCTGAGCCAAAGCCACTGTTGCCGCTCTGGGCAACAGAAGTAGTATCACCCCCAGTCGCAACCGTGTAACTATTAATGCTGTTTGTGTCCTTGGTTGGCGTCTCGACCCCTCTCTGGCTGGCAGCTTTCGATACGGGTCGATATCGGCTCGGAAGACCAACTGTACTTCGCTCCGACGGAGCTATCGAAGGAGTATATACGGTGCTAGGTCTATATCGACTTGGATGTCCAACATTGCTTCTTTCTGATGGCGCGATCGAAGGCGTGTACATGGTTCCAGGCCGATGGGCTGACATGTTGACCCTGTACTGCTGCGCTGCTTGAAACGCGGCATAATCCATTCCTCCGGGACCCATACCAGCGTTTGCATAACCCGGCAAGGTCGAAAATGACTCGACTGGAGCTGGTGGAGGTACTGGGAAGCCGTTGACTTGCGGCATCGGATTATAGCCTTGCCAGGGCTGTTGAGGCATCGGAGCAAAGTTGGGATTTCCCTGCTGATTCATACAGTTCATCATCTGCATGAGCCACATCTGCGAATTCAAGGTTTGCGCCGTCTGTTGCATAATCTGAGATTGGATGTCGGATCGTATGCTCGGGCCTGGTTGACCGTGGGACATTCGCATTTGGGGCTGTTGCATACCAGGCGCTCCGTACATGGAGGATGCCTGACCATATGGATAAGCTGGAGCTCCGCCTCCCCATTGCATATGATTCTGCTGTGGGTTCATCTTTGGAGCACGAGACTGAGCTCTCCGGCGCATGGCTCGATCACGCTGCTCAATGGCAATGACACTGACTAGGCCACCAGGGTAGAGAGACTGTTGAGCCTGTGGAGGATACACGGCTCCAGAAGTGACATTTCTGTTGTTGGCGCCGAAGGGATCGTGAGGGAGTCCACGTGCAAAGACTGGTAATGGAGAGTTCGGGTTTTGAGATGCCTTGCTCTGCCCTGTACTTGGCCCTCTGGATGGACCATGCTGAGATGTCACACTCCGCGCTGTACTGGGTCGTCGGGTAGGTTGCTGAGACGCAATGCTTCTCGATGTGCTTGGTCTCCTCACAGGCTGTTGAATAGTGCTTTGCAAGCTTGAATTGGACCTGGGATTTCCCAGACGAGTGGGAGGACGGCTACTCTCACTTGGGCGTCTGCGAACCTGAAGCAAGGCAAGAGGAACGTCATCGTCTTGAGATGGTGATGGTGATGGTGGCGTTGATAGCGCTGACCTGGTTGGGATTAAATTCGGGTCGCCGGTGGTCTTGATCATGTTTTTTCGATAATTGTTGATGTGAGCCTCTTGCTTCCTCCTCTCATTCCGGTGTCGCTTTGAGATCACTGCTTCATCTTCATCGTCGCTGTCATCATCACGACCATCACGATGAGATTCTTCATCGGCCTCACTCGACTCTTGGCGTCCCTTGACCTCTCGATAACTTTCAAATTGAGCTGCCGTCATGATCTTGCCGCGATCAGGGAGAGAAGAGTGAAAGAGGTCATTGTTGGCAGCCGGTTCTAGTGGTAGTGGTGGGGGCTTGGTGTTTTCTTCAATGCGATTAAGTGATCGCTGTGAGATGGACCGATTTGCAACCAATAAAAGGCGACTCTTGCTGATTGAGTCCCGGAATAAATTCTCGTCATCTTTATCGGCAATGATCTCATGATCTTCATCGTCTGTCGCGACAAAAGGCCTCTCGAATGGAATCCTGATGTTGAGATCCTGGCCATTCCACGTTTCTGCAGATCATCTTAGCGCGACGATTAGCGCTGAAAGAGGGCCACTTACCCGTCCAGGGATGAGACGTCGTCACAAATGAATCGTCGTCAGTCTCTGTAGAATCGGATTCTACCCTCAGCTCTGGAGTCTTTGGAGGTTCCCCCTCCAGCCTGGATAGAGTGGCCGAGTCGACGATCAGGGCGCTGATGCCTCGATCCATGTAGCCACCTTGTCTTTTTGAACGGGCTTGGCGCATGGTGGTGTTGCGACCGATTGAGGCGGCTGCTCTGCCTCTAGGTCTGTCGTCATGAGAAGCGAGTATCGTGCGTGTCCAACCGGGCAATCGAAGGAAGAGACAATTCCCGTGACGAGGCGCAATTCTTGATCATCAAAGATTTAATTCACCAGAGGTTCAAGTTTACCATCTTCGCCCTTGTTGCTCCTAAAAGGGGCCCCTTCTTTTTTGCCCCATCCTCCATCTCAGTCATCTGGAATGCTCGAATCCGCCCATGGCATGGTCTGGTTTCTTTGTCTCAGCCTGTATTGAAGCCACACATCGATAGATGCTAATTTTTTTTTTTTTTTCCTGCGGTCTAGCCTCTCGATATCCCCATCCTTGATCGATCTGCGCTAATCAATAGTTCTCCCTACATGAGGAGCTGAACGTAAGCACTACGTATACGAGAATTGAAGTCATTGTTGGTTGTCCACAAGCCACAACGAGAGAGGTCATAACAAGGTGATTTTTCAGCTCAATTGAATTGCATTAACTGTCTCTCGGTTATGCATCTCACTCGTGTCGTCAATCAAAGGCCATTCCACCGTTTGCATCTCCGAGACTTCTGCAACCAGACTTCTCCACTCGTTGAATGTGGCACTCACTCAAATGTCCTTTTTTTGGAGCTTTGGTATACCCGAGACCCATTATCTCCCTTGCCATCTTCACCGCCTGCCAAAAAGATCGAGTTATCGAGTCTTGGATCAGATTTACTAACGAAACATTGCTTTCGAATGCGGCCATCGCGGCAATTCCGACGGTCCAGCTGAATGTCTTGTCTAGCCGACCCTCCGACCCCCTTTTACACGCCCCTGGCCAATGAATAAGGGTTATTATTGAATAAAGTTACCTGCAAATTCTCAATGTTTTCGACAGTCGATTTCAAAGTCAATCTCTGTTTCTATTTATAGGTAAGAGCTTCCATGTTGTTCCCATCTCGACTTTCGCTCCATCCTTCATCAATCGCATGTAGAGGACGGTTGTGCTCACTTTCCTCAGCCAGCTATGAGAATGAGAAGTTGAGAGCCGCTTTCTATTCTATGACTCTATTAAATCCTCATGAGCCAAAGTAAATGGGCTCTTTCTCTGGCGCATGCTCATTATGAAACGCCTGCAATTGTGAACCGTGATGTACAGCCTCGGGATCCTTGCATCTTGTGGTCAATATTATCCAGATCAGAAACAAATGGAAAGGAATTAGAGGGAAATTCTAACAGAAAAATGGAGAAGGGATATTGAGAGATAAATGAAACAACTGATGATGGTCTTGTCGAGGGATCCTGCTTACCCAGCAGATCATGTCGAATGTGCAGTGCTTCCATGCTACAGATCAACCGGAAACTTCTTCCTCAGTGTCTCTCCGTATGCATGGAAAAGAAAAGGAACAGGCGTAAATGCCAAGACAATGAGTCCCAGCACTGAGTTGCCCCATCCAAGATCGAGCTTGTCGTACAATGCGGGAGCAGCCAGATCCAAGAACGCACCAAAGGGGCATCGGATGAGCAAGTTGGCCGCGAGAGCTGAGGCAGCTGCTTCAGCTCCAAAGCAGTCCACTAGATAGAGCTGTCCGGGAACAATGACAAAGAGAGCTCCGACACCGATAAAGAGGGTGCCGAGAATGGGGACGATCCAATGAGTGTGGTAGTAGGCGGACCAGCCGTACCAGAAGAAGCCTCCCGGAGTGGTGATTCCCAGCCATTTCATGAGAATGAGCCTATCCTCTGGCTTTGAGCCTCCTTGGTCTGCCTTCATCTTCATGAGCTTGTCACTGGTCTTGGAAAAGGTGAACAGGCCGATCATCATGCCAATGCCAAGGCCGAGGTAGACTAATCCAGAGATGCCGACACTAAAGCCATAAGTGCCGGAAAAGACAGAAGTAAAGGTAGTGAAGAGCAAGAAGATCATGCCAAAGATGATGCCCGTATAAAGTGACATGAGAAGGACGATTGGTGAGAAGATGAGCATCTTGAAAGGACGGACGATGGCGCGGAGGAGCATCTGCTTTGGCGTCTCGGCTCTGTCAAATTTGGGGACAAGCTTCTCGTTTCCTGTCTCCTTGCGAAGGCGTTCAGTCTTGCGGCGTATGAGAACGGCAGCGTTGGTCTCGCCAACAAAGGCAACTGTGGCAACAAGGATGACGCCAGCCTGAGGGGCCACGTTAGTGAGGCCATACTGAAGTTGTGGGACTAAGCAAGACTTACAACAATCAGGATGAGTCGAAAAGTCCACCGCCAGCCAATGTCCTGAGAAACGAACCCGCCAATGATAGGACCAATAACCTGTGACATGATTAGCATCGGGTTCAACTCCACCCATCCAAGTAATACATACGGGCCCAATAAGAGGCCCCATGCTGAACAGAGCCATGGCCTTTCCGCGCTCGTGGGGAGGATACAAATCAGCAATAGAGCCGCCTCCAACACTCATGGGACCAGAGGCAGCGCAGCCTCCAAGTAAGCGAAAGGCAAGAAACATGCCGGCATTTTTACTAAATGCGCATCCAAAAGTGAAACCAATGAACAAAACATGGCAGACATAGTAAATGATGAGACGGCCGTATAGCTCGGAGAGAGGCGCGAGGAAGAGGGGGCCAATGGCGAACCCGAGCACATAGAGACTGACAGTCAGTGCGACGACTGTGGAGTTTGTGATATTGAATTCGGCGGCCAGTTCGTGTGCACCAGGTGCGTACATGGTAGCGGCGAGGTTTCTAGAGCGATCACCAATCAGTGATGCTGTCAGGGGAAAGAGAAGGGGGAAACACATACGCATTTAGCGTGAACATACTGACTATCACCACTTGAATGACCTTACTCCTGCTTGGCCAGTTGAGTGGATTATGGGGATCATCTGGGCCGTCCCAGTCGACAATGTTGGGGTTTGTGTCTGGTTCATCAGACACTTTTTCTGTTTCTGCATTTGTCGAGTAGTTTGCAGCCCCCTCAACGTCGTTTCGTGTCAAAGTAGACTGAGACTTTGTGCTGCCAGCATCTTCCCCATTCGAGGGTGATAAGCCTGGTCTCGCCATGGTGGTCGGTCTGTGATTAGAGGTGGCTTGGTGTGGCACGGTAGGTGGTGCTTGCTTGTCAGATCAGAGCACAGATGCCAAGAAGGAACAGAAGAGATATGGGAGATGCACATTTAAATGAAAACGATTGTTGCAATTGGGATACGTAATTCCCCTTGAAGCCAGGGTGGTGTGTCAGTCTTATACCAGGGGGTACCGGGCGTGCGCGAGTCCGACCATCCGATCCTCCGACGCCTTCATGTCAAGAAGCAACATCGCTCACCGAAGCCTTCTTGTCAGCATATGTGGCGAAATACGTGATATTGTTATTGAACCAACGAGCAGTAGCTATGTCACCGTCGTAAAAGGCGACACTCCCAGTGTCGACGCGCTTTATCCGCCGTCAGCGCACGTGTGGCTGCCGTTTGTGGCCGCATGTCCGGTTCCAATGAGCATGCATGGCGTCTCAGCGTCCCAGCAGCATCCTTGCCTGTATCTCTCGATACTCCTTGCCTCTATCACAAACATCTGACAAACATCGACCGAGAAGGAAAGCCGTCTCCGATCAAACACCGTGAGACACTAGATGCTACATGAGGCTCCTCAGCCCGAAGAGAAGATCCGGCATATTGTTAGAAATCACGGAATATCTGCAACATCTTATTGGGCTGTTATTTAATCGTGAAGGATCACCAACCATGAAAAAATTGATCGGATGGTCAACAGGATGATCGGAAGATCGGAGCATCGGTGCGGAGCATCAATAAAGTGGAGAATTGTCGGGGATCGGAATGCCGGTCCCGTTGAACAGCATCTGACAAATCCGGACATCACGTAACGAAGCGAAATCATGGTATAGAGAGAGAGAGATGTTGAAAAGGGTACAATTGGACTTTAGTACTACTTTAACGAGACAAAACTTCAAGGCCAAGTCTATGTGAGGACAGAGAAGCCTGTCAGTTTGGAGGCAGCGAGCTAGTTCTCCTTGCGCTTTGTAATCTTCTTAGAGATGTTCTTGGTGATGCGCTTGTGAATTCGGTGGATGCGGTTCAAAGTCTCCGGTCCCTTATCAGGGCTGGACATAGGAGACTGGGTGCAGGGTTCCAGAGCCTTTGCCCGGGTGAGCGGCATGTCTAGGCCTGGGCGCGGCAGGGGATCATCGACGGCCTGACTAGCCTCCATAGGTTGGTTCGCATATTGGCCTTCGCATATCGACGAATCCTCTGATCTCGCATCATCATCCTCGTCCTCTCTTGGAGACGAAGTGAGTGCGCTGTGGAAGGACTCAACCGACGAAGTGGCAGATGTCAACTTTAGAGAATACACTGCGATGGTAGAACAGTTTCCAGAAGAGTCAAAGGATTGCTTGTAGCGTATGATGGGAGGGATCAACTCCTCCTTGGTGAGGACTTCCTGTTGCTTGCCATCATGTCCCTCTCCTGCTTCTCCAGAATCGCCCACGCGACTGGCTTGCATGTGCTCCTGTTCCATGGCCATCTTATGTTACTTTTTCAGTGGCCAGTGTTGACGAAGTGCCTTTTGTGTCGCTGCGCCAGGTAGATTGGATGAACACGAAATTGAGTACAGAGAGAGCGCGAAACAGAAAGAGAGAGGACTCCAGCTTTATAATCTCCTCTTCGTGAATAGATAGGCGCTTGTCTTTGGTCGTGATGTTCTCCTTTTTGTGTTTTTGTGGATGTCTCCTTGTTCGTGAACAAAAGTAAGAAAGTCGGTAGATTTCTTTGAGCGTGATCTGGTTACAAAGCTTCAATCAGCCGTGACGTGGCCCATTTTTGACTGAACAAGCTCTAACGCCGCAGAGACCTAATTCTTGAAACACTTCTCAGAGCACACGAAGGTCATTCAGGCCGTGTAGTTGCACGACAAGATCTGCATCGATATAGACGAGAAATCCTTGCTTATTCTGACACGTTCTATGAGATTTTCGTGCAACCAGGATTGTATCTGGATGCCAATCAGTCTTCAGGGAGGCTTGAACGTACTTACATGAACAAGTTGGTGTCGCGGGCAAGTAGATAGTCCAGGTAATAGCTTGCGGCTACTTGATCAGAACATGCAAGGGTTAAGAAAGGTAGTGGTGACGGGAGTTTGGGCCACAAAAGAAAGCAGCCATCCATCAGTATTAACACGCTTCACTGGTTGAAGTTCGATGCCAATATTATATATTACAATACGCTTTTTACCACCACGCCCAACCAGTGACACCCTGTCTGTACGAATTTCCGTGTTCACAATGATTCATTAGAGGAGCAGTCGTAACGGAATCAAATTATCAAAGCTATATCAACTCGATGACCAATTGATTCAAGGCTAGATGACTGATACTACCATTAACCTCCACGTCCTGCCTAAGTGTTCATCCAACGCCTCCTACTTAACTCCCGGTTCACTTTAGAAGCATTCGCCGTTCAGAGAAGGGTCAGGATTGATTCCCTTGACCTTTGCCAGGTTAGCCCCAGCGTCCGAATCACTGTCCTCATCTGAGTCGGCATCAAAGTCCGAGTAGACTACCTTATATGGCTTCATGTCGTCAGAACTGCTGCCACTGTCTTCATGCAGACTCTCGAGGAGCGGCTCTAAATGAAAGGAAGCCCCGCCATTTTCATCATCTTTGTAGTCATCATCTTCCCAGCCTTCACTAATAAGATCTTCGCGTTGCTGATCTTCATCTTCTTCCACCTCAGATAGGGTCAGTTTTGCGCCCAAATCTCTCTCCCGGTCTTCCAGGATGGCCCTGTATTCTGCCAGGTCATCTTTGCCAAAGCCTGGAGCTGCTGCTTCCAGCCTGCTTCGGATATCAGCAAGAATTTTGCCAGTCTCTTCCAGTTCTCTCCAAATGGTAGCTCGGCGCCTCTGAAGCTCAGCCCCCGAACGCCGGTTCTTCAAGGCGAGTTTCGCCACTGACATGAGTTGAGCGTAACTTCCGGGAGGTTGGTGATTATTACTCTTACCATCAGCCTGATTTCTGGCATCTGGCTTGTCCTTGTCTGGTTTGCTACCAGTCTGTTCACTGGCAGTCTCGCTGAGCTGAGTCTGGTTCTTGTCAGAATCCATGGTGATGCGTGTTACTGTTACGGGTCTCGGAGTGGTACCGCTTGTCTTATGAATCTCGCTTCGGGCAGAATTAAAATATTACTTCGCTATGAGGGATGTTCATTCAGGTCTTAAATGGTTTTGCAGACATTGGCCGAACCGGATGTTCAGGGGCTGTTCTCCTAAGGCGTTCCAACAAAATTATGTTCGAAGTTAACCATGTACTTGGCTTGCCCTTTGATCAGTAGAATTCACACGAAATAGCTTTCTAATTCCATTATCCTTTGTATGATTTCTTTATTGGCAGTAGCAAGCTCCAGTTCACAGCCAGTATAGCTGAACAAAGAATATGAGCATAAGGGGTGGGGCGTCCGTGACTTACAGTGCATTCAACTGCGCCAAACTTCATATTCGGTATCTATCGCAGTGATTCATGCTTTAACGCATATTGTGATTGACTTACAGCGTCAAATGGGGACAGCATCGTGAAGCAAATTTCGGGTATGGGGACTTGACGCTGCGCGCTTACCACTGCAGAAGTAAATAGGGTTTATCAGCGCACCGAACTCTTCACAAATCTGCTAGATATAGAAGTTTCTTCCCATACTCATGAATAAATGACATTTTACGTATGTGACAAATGTTGTGAGGCTTGATAGGGGCGACATCGTGAATGTGGGCCAAGCGGGTTCTTGATAAGCGAACTCTCCTCACTCCACCACCACATACGACCATACCCACT
>JAPFTB010000296.1:0-35757 GCA_030779245.1 Fusarium sp. MBC 438
CCTGCTGTTGTATGTTTTTGCCGTTCCTGTCTAAGGGCAGTTTTCTTTTTGGCCCTTGACTCGAGCCTACAGCGGTCTATAGGGCTCCAGTCTCGACATTGGCGTGGGAAGCAAAGCTTCAGTGACCCTGACCGTTCTTTTTGCTTGTGCTAGCCGCTTGTTGAGTGCTCTTAGGCACGAAACGCCCTTGCTCCTAGACAGAGTTGATCGGAATACCTGCCCGGCAACCTCGAAACAGCACAAAGACTAAACTGATATAAAACTCCTTATCAAATAAAAGGGCCGTTGAACCGTCTCTATGAGCCAAAGTAACCTTGGTCAAACGTTCTTGATGGAATGCTATCCACCCAGATAAACAAGCAAGGATGTCGATCCCTTCATCAAAGGGGTTCATCAAAGGGCACCCCGGAGCCTTGGCATCACCATAGCCAAGCACTATATAGCCTGAATCTCGCCAAACATATCTAGTTTCGCCTTGATTAATGCTCACATTCCGACCGTAGATCTCCCCGAGATCGGTTGCTCCCGAGATGCGGCTCAAGTGGAGAACCCCATATGTGTGACACTAGAACCCTTGCCAGGACCGATCATCCATACCATTTCAAGACCACGATGTTGCCTTGCTATAAAATAAATGAAACACGAAGATCTCCCGGCGCGCATCAAAGCTTGGCATTTCCAGTTCCTCATGATTGTGAAGGACTTGCAAATGCAGGCGAGCACCCGACCGTTTGGGTTCCCACTCTGGAGACTGGAGGGCGCACCTGTTGGGTGCACTAAAACATGGCTTTCAACGTTTCAAGCAATACATGACGAGTTATAACTACTGGCTGGTGAGGCGGTCCCGGCGATGTCAGCACTACTGTATGGAAGGGTTGCACGTGTCATCGCGCCGAAGTTCACACATCCTATCGCAAGATGTATCATTGGGTACCATTGAAACGAATTACGTTTTAGTCAGAATATAATTGACTGAATGAAACCCTACATACCTACATGAGGACTACTGTACGGTATGGATCTTGACGCGACTTTTTGCAGTTATTGGCGTTGAATATTGACCATCACGCGTTATGGTTACACATGAAAGGATCCCTTCTAGTTGCCAAATCGCTTTTGTTCCGGGGCTGCACTTGCGTAAGAGAGTTCATATGCATCTAAGTCCTCCCAAATATCCCTCTGTCTGGTCATCGTGTGTTGCGCTTGTACCAGGTTGGATTGTCAGAACCATCAACAAACCACATCTCGTTCCTCCTGATCCGTCACCCTCACTTGGACCGATTCATCTACCGGTTTACGCCAAGGATTTACTACAGTATACTTCGCACCCTAACTTACGTGGCCCCTCGGAATTATTATTTCTGGCATCTCAGGCAGCCCAGTGTCGATCTGGGTTCGGTGAACTGCTCCTATGAGCGAATGACTACTGCACCAAATGAAACAGTCAAGCAAACCCAAAGAATGTGCAGACCTTGAGAAAAGTTCCATTTCGTCATCATTTTAGGACCTTTATACGCATCATTGGGAGTGATTGGCATCATGTCGAGGCATCCATTACAATAGTCCAAAGAGAGCCGGCAACAGCTCCGAGGACGACACCGCACAATACGAGTTTTCGCACCTCCAACAAGCTTGGGAACTCAAAATAACCCGGCGAAACCTTTCCCATCTTCCAACCCAATTTTCAATGTGACAGCGCCATCTCAGTTGTGGCTGGTGATATTCAGGTAGTATCGAAACTCAATTACTATTATGTGACCGAGATGTCGTTCAAGGGACGACAGTGCAATAAAGGACTTTGGGCTATGACTGCCAGAGTATGCCCTTAGATGTACAAGACCAGCTTTAGATCCCAGTATATGTAGTTCGCAAGATCAAGTAGATCATGTCAGGTCGTCACGAGTTATACTGCCACCACTCTTTCCCGTTGGCATCGGTCATGAAAATAGTTCCAATCTTCCTCATGTAAACATCGAGCGCTTCGTCATTGACATCGCGCTTACTCCCGCATGCGGGACATTGTGTTTCCGACATTTCGTTCTTCTCGTCGCAAGTGCTGCCGCTGGTGAACGATTGCTTGCACTTCCAGTACTTGTGATCGTCACGGATCGTTGTAGTGGGAGCGGACTTAAGCATGTCTGCAACACTACTGTAAGTCAAGTGATATTCAGCTGAAGTGTTCCAAGGTTCTGAGGGGTGCAATGGTCTTGCTAAGGGTGTTGAAGAATGTGAGGCCGGAAAGCTCCGTACATATAGAGATGTTGAGTATGTTATTCACGGCAGTTCGGGTCCATATTGAATTGGTAAGAGGACCTGTTGTTCGATGATTAGATGGTGCCTGAAACATTGTAGATGTGCGTTATGACAATGAGATTGTTTGACGACTACAACATGAGAGGGACATGAGGTGGGCAGTTTCAAGTCAGGATGAACAAGCTCGTGTGCGTGTCGCCAGAGAGTCACTGTGCATCTGGCGGGAAACTGTGAGTTTAACTTGCGACATAAAGAATACATTGCGTAACACATGCTATCTGATTCATCTATAGACGCTTCATTGATCCAGCTTCTTCTATCAACCGTTGCCGGCGATGCCAGACAAGTTGAGCCACGTATAGGGTAGCAAGACGCTCCTCACATGTGACAATGTGGCGTAGAGTGGGGTTTCCGAATCACAGCCACAGCAAAGGATCCGCAAATTCGCAATCAACGGACAACGGTGAATATGTCCATCCCTTGACTATCATGGGCCTCAACTGTGAGTCCTCACCTGAAGCTGCCACTAATCAAACCAAAGAGGGATGACGCCGCTCCGCCGTACTGTAAGGGGCTCTTCCTCAACAGGTGCCCAATTACCGACTTTTCACGTCACAGCTGCCATGTTGAACCGCGTCATAAGCCACCAGATGAGTACCACCAATGAGAAATGCTCGGTGAGCTGGTGGCGTCTTGGTTAAGAAGAAAAAAACAAGCCAGAAAATCCAACAGCTGAACGCCACGTCCCAGTAGTCACGGATGCGGCACGCCCGCGACGACGCTATCGATGTTGGCTTTGGCTATCAACAAAAGGCACCGGCATTCGATAGCGTTCAGAGGAAATCGATAATGCCGTGAGCCGGTCGTCGACGTGTTTTTGTGGACAGGCTACATATGGTTGTTGCAGCGGCTGTCTCAGCCAGCCCCTTTCAAGTGCCGTGTTCCGCCCCCTATCAAGTAGGGTAAATGTCCGACAGGATGCATTTATTGCAGTGCAGCGTCTCTTCCCCTGACTATTGAGTAAAGTTTTGTCTCGGTGGATTTCCTACTGCCGGACTGCCGGTGGACCTGTGAAAGCCTCGATCGAAGCTGGGGACGGAGGTACGGCTTAACAATCACCACCCCTGACAGCCAGGCCAGGGCGAGATCTGCGACCTACGAGTCGACCAATCCGAGGCCTGGAGAGACAATCAAGAGACTCCACCATCTTGCTCCGTCGATCCATGCTGGATAAGGAATTATTGTGTCAATTGCCTTGAATCTTAAGAAATGGCCAAGAGTCCTCTGCCTGTTGTCTCATGCACTGGAACCATCCAAACTGCGGCCCTTTTGTCACTGCTCCCCAGCGATGGGACAGAGCAGGCAGACACAGGCATTCTTGAAGATCCAAGGGTCACATTGCATTAGGCAAAAAGTCTCGGGCACCAGAACCAAGCTTTGGGGCTTCGGCTTTAAACAGAACAAGCACCGGCCGACTCTGACTCTAACAGAGCAGGGGTCAATATTTTTAGCGACGATAGCTGGTCTAGCTAGCCCATATTGAGGTCACCAGTGCGACGGCCCTTGTCCGTGAAAAGAGATGCCATTGCGAGATGATAAGGCGGGAAGATGCGATGCGATGCGATGCGATGCCACAGTAATGGATACGTCAGGATCAGCACAGAGGATTTCATTGCAGAAGGATCAACATGAGGAAAGCTGTGCGAAATGGAGACTATTAGAGTTGAATGACAAATGATCGGCAATTGAAGAATCCCAATGCATCATGATCTTACCTATTGCAAAAAAACTTGGAATGCGGCATCTTGGAATGTTGCGCATTTTGGCTGTAGCCACAAAAAGCCATGATAACTTTAATCGCAGCATGAAGCCATTCAGAACGTTGAACAAGAACCCCAGGATCGGATACGACACCCACACACACAACAGATGCTAAGCTTAAATTTGTGTCTTGCCTTCTTTTTCCTCGGTGAGGACACCTTCTAAAACGGGTGACGGGGATCTGACCGGATGAGGCTTGAGCCATTAATCCGGGCGTGTGTTGGTGACGGGTTGTTTTTGCAGGCTTGGCGTAAGCCTCTGGACAATGCAACGACGGCGCAGCTGAGGAACATCACCCCACTAAAGGCAGTGTGGTTGAGGGATTGATGGCCCTGCGAGGCTGTGTACCATAGCGACCTGCAGAGCCTGCAGACCCTGCAGCTCACGGGTGCACCGGGCTGAGTGAGAGTGAGGGTTCTAGACAATCTTGCTGCAGCGTTGCCTTGCTTGCTCCGCTCAGCAAGATCCTGGTCTGGAGGGGTAATCGAGACCCCAGTGGAGAAGATGAGAGCAAAAAAGAGGCCTGCAAACTCTCAAAAACAGAGTTACGCTGCGCAGGGCACAATTTACAAACGGCCCTTTGCGCAGGAACCCAGTTCTGGCAGCCCTACCACGTGGACCCAACAATGCCAAGACCAGGCACAAGGTCCAGATGCTCGCTGAGTTCGATAGCACTCAGGGCCAGAACAGAATGGGGTTCACCAGGGGGTCAATAGTCCCCTTCGCTTAAGCGCCTCGACTGACTCCTCTGGGAGAGAGCTCTCAGGTCTACCAAACGGAGCTCGGCACGGCTCGTATAGATCCTTGACCAAGGCGCCATCGAGACCCGCGGGGCCCTGGAGAGGGTGTGCGAGAGCGACCAGGGGCAGGGGGCGGAGGGGCCGGGGGAAAACCACTCCTTGCCCACAACCAACACAATGTCCACTTTATAGGCTAGACCAATCTGTCAGATCATCATGCCATGTCACTCATTCTTACTTTCCTTCCCTTCTCCATTGCATGGCTAAGCTAACTCTGCATATGTGTGTGTGCTCTGGTCTGCAGGTCCCGTTCTAGGCAATGGCCGAATGCTGTCGGCACGTTTAATTAACAGCCATATACCTCCAAGCCTCCATCACCACTTTTTTGGTCTTGCCCGTTCATTCTTGCGTCTTCTTGTCTCTTATTTTCTGCAAGAACCCGTCCATGGTATCAGCCCTTGACGCCACTCTCGCTTCTTGTCTTGGGTGAAGCAGAGAGAGTTTCTCTCACACAGCAGCCGCAGCCATGTGGACCTCTTCGCGAAACACGATATTCAACTTCCTCTTCACCCTCTGCGTTGTCTCTTCATTCATCATAATCGTCTCTTCTGGTCCTGTTGAGCGAAGAGCGCCTGCTCCGGCCCCGGTACCAGCTCCAGAGGCCGCTCCAGAGGCTGCCCCCGAGCCAGTGCCGAACCCCATTCCAGCCCCGGAGCCCATTCCGGAACCCTCGCCGGAGCCTGAGCCCGCCCCCGAACCCGCTCCCAAGCCTGCCGCCAAGCCCGCTGCCAACACGCCCAAGACTTATTCTTACGATGTCGTCATCTACGGCAACACAGTCGCCGCATTGGCTGCTGCCATCCAGACCCTGCGCATGAAGAAGACGGTAGCCATTGTATGCCCTGGAAGCACCATTGGTGGTCTTACAGCTTCGGGTCTTGGCTGGACAGATGCCAAGGATGGCCGATCCATTGGTGGCATTGCTCGCGAGTTCTACAGCAAGGTCTACAACCACTACCTCAAGACAGGCGCCTGGAAGTACGAGACAAGGGACAACTACATTGGACGAAGGATCGGAGCCCAGCCCGGACCCGCGATCGACACCGGCAAGAAGATTCAATGGACCTTTGAGCCCAAGGTCGCAGAGTATGTCTGGGAGCAATGGGTCAAGGATGGCAAGATCCTCATCTACCGCAACCAGCAGATCGACCGTTCTCCCAAGAGCGTCAAGTACAGCGGCACCAAGATTCAGTCCTTCAAGACCCTTGATGGAACCACCTTTGCCGGCAAGATGTTCATCGACGCCGGATACGAAGGTGATCTGATGGAATCTGCTGGAATTCCCTTCCGCACTGGGCGTGAGAGCCGGACCGACTACAACGAGGGCGCTGCTGGTGTCTACGTCAATTCCAAGAACAGACTTTCCAACATTGACCCGTACAACAAGAAGGGTGACCCCAGCAGTGGTTTGATCAGCGGCATCCAGCGAGTCATCAAGGATCCCGTTGCCGTTAGCGGCAAGGGCGATCCTTACAGTCTGCAGTCTTACAACTATCGTCTCGCCCTTACCAAAATGCCTGACAACCAGATCCCCTTTGTCAAGCCTGCTGGATACAACGAGACCGACTATGAAATCCTCTTCCGATACATCCAGGAGGGAGGCTACAGTGGCCCTTTCTTCACCAGCCAGCTCATGCCCAACCTCAAGACCGACTCCAACGCCCAGGGCCAGGTCAGCACTGATTTGATCGGCGGTAACTTTGACGATGATTCCAACTATGCATTGGACTCTTACGCGCAGCGAGCCGCCACTGTCAAGAAGCACAAGCTGTGGACCCAGGGTTTCCTCTGGACCCTGGCTAACCACCCTCGTATTCCCGAGAGCATCCGCAATGCTTATAGTGCCTGGGGCTTGGCCAAGGACGAGTTTGTCAAGAATGGCAACTGGCCTTACGAGATGTATATCCGTGAAGCTCGACGCATGCACGGCGCCTACACCATGGCGCAATCCAATGTTCAGAAGCCCGTTGCCTTTGAGGATGACTCCATCATCGGCATGGGCTCCTACTTCCTCGATGTGCACGCGGTCGAGCGTGTCCTCGTTGACGGCAAAATCTACGACGAGGGCTGGGTACACATTACAACCAGCAGACCCTTCCCTATCCCCTTGAACTCCATCATCACCAACTCAAGCATTGCCACGAATTTCCTCAACCCTGTCACCATGAGTGCCACACATATTGCCTACTCGGCCATCCGCATGGAGCCTTGCTACATGGTGATGGGCCAGAGCGCAGCTACAGCAGCCGTCCTGGCCATCGAGCAGGGCGTCAGCATCCAAAACGTCGACCGTGCCAAGCTCACGGCGCGTCTCAACGCAGACAAGCAGGTTTTAACTCTTTAGGCCACGTCTTGAATATTCCCGTGGGTCGAGTTTGGATAATTTCTCTTGCTATTGGAGTTTGGTGTTTGGTAACTTGACGTGGCCTGAACCAGTTGATAATATACCACTTGTCTTTTCTAGCATAGAAGCCATATTTATCATAGAGTACATGAATTACTGAGACCATTAAGAGTCCACCTGCCTTTGTCTCTGCTGCCATATGATTGTGAGAACAATAGACATCGCATTTACAACTACAGCATCATTCAATTGCCAATCGAGGCTGGACATGTTGTCTTAGACTGAGAAATAACAATCTCGTATTCGCACTCTATCTCAAACACCGATAATTATCCCCAAAGCTTAAGCTGGGCTAAATTACTGACTTATCCACCATAATTGGCCATGTTTGGGATCTGGGGCGGAAATGCCTGCAGGGGTCACTTCACCCTGGTCATTCAGTAACCAACACTCGCTCGCTACAACATATTTTACGCATAATAAGCCCGAATGGCGAGACATTTTCATGACCAACACTTCAGGTGGCCAGAGGCGAAGAGAATAAGCCGAGGCATGTGCCCCAACCAGCCCCATTCCCCCCTCAAGACTGCGCACCAAGCGAGATTATAACAACCTACCGTTACAGGTTGCACTTTGCGACAGAAAGATGCATGCAGTGCGTGCAGTACAGCCCAGCCGGGCAACAAAAAAAAGTGGCTGTGGGAAGAATCTGCAACCCTGCCAGCCAATGACCGACGTGCACGTTCAGAACAACCCTACAGAGCCAAGACTCGCTAACAAAAGGTAATAGCAAAGCCCATAATATGTGTTGGTTGGTGACAGACTGCAGACGAGGCAGAAATGAAGAGTGCATGATTCATAATTATGCCGACGGGCCGGTGTGAGAATGGCGGTGTCACAACCAACGCAACGTGGCGGGTTGATGCAGTTGTGGCAACCACTGAAAATTGGTTTGACTCATGTTTGGTGCATCCTGCGAGAAGATGCATTGTTGATCTTTCCGTCGATCAGCGGAGGTGCCAAGGGAACTATCCGAGAGGCGCTTCACGGTAACTATGCATGTTTCATGGCTTGTTGTCTTTCCAATGAGAGTAGACGGTGGCTGAATGAGGCCACTCTGCATACATCCTGCCAGTCAACTGTCAGGGCAAAGCTGTGCCGCTGGCTCAAGCTGAAGAAAAGTGGGCGGTTGGCAAAAGGTCATTCAAGATCTTGGCGGTTCCAGTTATACCCGCCCTGTGAGGAAAAGGGAACAAGATTATGATAAATGAGTTGTCAACTGCCGGAATTGTCTTTGACATCAAACCCGAGCGTGCCGAGCGCGTCAATCCAACTTACTTGGCGAGTCACCACATAACCAATCCTAATCTCGATGAGGATCACAGCACAAGATAGGCTGTAGATAGTATTATGGCGCGCCTGACACCGTAAGCTGACAGTCTCCCAATTCGGCCGTCAGACAAGAATTGGCGACACACTAGACTGAACATCGTAGGGCGGATGGTCGGTGCTGATGGCCCTGCCCTGGTTGTCTGACATCAGGACTTCCCTGCTGACAGGAGACACTAAAATGATGCCATAAAAGTTTTTCATAATTCGTGGAGAAATATAATGCGACGTTAAGTAGATGTAATATAGCCTTGGATTAGACATGATCTTCATACCCACCCGGAAGGCTCTACCAAAACGTGGCCATCACCCGGTCCTTGGTAAATACCTGAACATGATTCGACGAGCAGAAAGAATTGTTCCTCAAGGCATGGGGGAGGCCTTCAATAATCAGGTAGGACATGGTGCTTGCCATTGTCAATGAACTAACCCCCCAGCAAACATGATAGCAAGAGATAGGCACCAACCACCGTGGATCTTGTGCATTAATATGCCTAATTCTATACTCATATCTCATACGAGCGTGGAGAAGGGCTTGAGTGGCTCAGTCTAATCCTCCGTCAAATGCCACAGTCGGAGAACTGCTTTCTCAGCCAGCCCCATTGAGGGTCTCTTTTCAGATTTGTACCCAACAGAGACAAGCCAGCGTAAAATCTCAGCGTTGAATTCAAACTGATACTAATTATGCTTAAGAGACAGTCTTGACTTTGGCAGATTCTTTGTGTTGAAACTGTAACCTGGAGAGTAAACCATGGAATGGATGGCACTGACCTGTCCTAAGCGGAACCTCGTCGAGGTCGTAGAAGTCAAAAACAGGTTTATATCCCTTTACGCATATGTATATCAAGTAGTGGTCACTTTGAAGTCGAGGTACTGAGCTATCTGTCTACCGAAATCGTCTGCCAGGCGGGCTTTGTGCACATCACTGTTGTCCGTGTTCCCGGACTGCAACAGCTACATACCTTTGAGAATATCAGAAAACACTTAAGAATGCATCTAGTGCGTTGAATATTTTCCAAGCTCACCGGGAGGCAAGCAACACCTCTGGAAAGTCCAGAAGGACAATCATGAGAAATTTGTTCCGGAGAAATGGATAGGTTTTGGTTGCTCCAGAAATCTGGCCTCCGCAGTTTCTCTGCTCTAGAGTCGCCGAAGAAGAAGGAGCCGAGGGCTTAATTTACTAGCTCAAATGACTCCAAGTATTCGTCAACATCCTAGATTCTGCGTTCATAGATGACGAGTGTTGTCAACTTGACGCCAAGCTGGCATAGACATGACCTCCTCCGATGATCTGTTTGCAGTTCTAACAGGGTACAAACACATTATCAGAACGGCGATTTCGCTAAACAAAATGCCCTATGGGACTACTTGACAATCTAAGCGAACCCTTCGCAGGTCAGATACTTTATGGCTGAGTGACCTCAGTGGAAGCTGTACGTAGAGGCATAGCCACAATATCATGGGTAATGTATCGCGATTTAAGGACACGACCGACATCCAATGTGAATTTGGAGCATTTGAGTTTAGCGTACTCATATAGGTGACCGTCTTAGCTAGAAATGCGATTTGCCTTCCTAGCTTTGCTCCTTGTCTGGCAGTGCCTTGGGCCAGTCGATGTATCTCAAGTGAGATCATGCGTAATCCACGGGCCTCGTTCGAGTACAGATCTCCAAGTTTAGTAGTATTCCAGCTTCTGAGTATTGTGCAGATAATTCCATTGCTGCATTGCTAGTCCAACCGTTCCAGCAGAGCAACTGCTGTACAAAGCCAAGACATGGTCTTAGGCCTGAAGTTGTGGCCAAAGGATAGTGACGTTGGCAGCACGATAGAAATGATTGATCAATATGCCTTAATGGCCGTTGGTTCATAGGAGAAAATGGGCATCCAGGTTGAGGGAATGGTGAGCCCGGAACATATGCTCACAACCTTTGGACGACGGAACCGCTCTTGGACTAGATTCCATGAAGCTTGCTTAAAAAGAATGAACTCAATATACTAGCCCTCATAGTGTTCATAATCCCATCTCAATTCTTCAAGGTCGTGCTACCTCTGCATTTGAGGCAGCCCGGTAGCTTGTGGGCTTCGAAGCCATAAAAGACCGCTACTGAGCTGAATCTTGTTTACCGGGCTCAAAGGAAAGCGAATGTTGATAGTGCTTAGATTGTTAGGAGGAGGGTGAGTCTTGCATCCTGGCCTCGAAACTCACTCCATTCCGTGCATAGCCAAAGGGAAGCTGCTGTGTCTATGATAAATTCAGGCTCAGCCATTGGAGAGTTTTGAGGCACCAGCAAGCCTTTGTTCAGGTTCCCTATAGTTGTCAAATCTCAGAGATTTTTTTCTTCATCATACTGAGGATGGCAAAGGTTCGTGACCATTCTACCCCACCAGATAGACCTGCACGTTCAACACCTTTTAGCTATTTTGATCAAATAAGGAAGCTATACAAAACAGTGTATCTAAAAACCTCAAGGACTGTAAACCCCCCTCTCTTTCTTTGTTGGTCTCATGCAGCAGTAGGCCAAATCTGCCTCTGCTGCCCTATACGAAGGACTCTTGGCTAATTCTAGCATATCTTTAATCTGAGAAGGACGATTACTGACTACATGTTAAACGTATTGTGAATTTGACTTAAACTTTTCTTTGAGGCTTAGAATTGATGCCATCTATCAGAATATCACGCTCAAATGATCCTCTCTCATGCATCGGATTTGGTACCGGGCAATCGGTCACATGCCAAGCCGATCGCCAAGAAGGTTAAGCTTTCTCTGCAAGCTCGGCGAGATTTCAGCTTTTTAGCAAGGGTCATGATAGGGGAATTCGTAGGCCAGAAAACGGTGCAAGAGCGGTCCACTGTTATAACCCTGTGAATACTAGTAATCACTTGAAGACCTCATGGTGTCATGATGATATAGAAGAAGCAGCCTGGCAACAACCATGCGGCATTAACAAGCTCTTAGAAGAGGAGTTAGCATATCGAAACGATTTAAGACTTGCAAAGATCACATGGATGATCTCCATGGAGCAAGGTGATGGTGTTTATAAGCAAGACATGCCAATGCAATTCCCACACTACACAGGCTATGATGAAGATGACCTGAATACCATCCCATATCCTTGCGGTCTTGTTAGCCTTTCGCTTTCTTTCTTGGTCTGCAAGCCCTCCCTCCATGTAACATCGTTAAATGTTCGCTCGAAGAAATAAATTTGGCACCACCGCATTTGTTTAGTTTTATTTGAATACGATACCTGAGCGGCATGAGGGCATTGGAAAGCTTTTGTGAGGAGACCTTGCAAATTGAAACAACTGGAAATTCCCAGGCTGTTGCTTGGATGGCCTCTACGGAGCAAGGTCGCAGTGTTTATCGCCCTAACAGACAAGTCTCAGTACTGCACTACACGAGGCATCGTGGCTAAGACAACTTGAATCTCATTCTATACCAATCTTGCCTTGATGTTTTCTTTCTTTCTTTCTTCCCCTTTTCTTCAAATCTGTTCTCAGTTTACAAGCTGATGCTATGTACAGTACCTAGCATCATGTTAACTGATCCCTCAAAGAAAATAACTCCGCACCACCGCATTTGCTTGGTTTCATTTGGATGCGAGAACTGAGAATGACTTTGGTGATCAGTCAGTATACGAGTAAGCGCGTAAACGAGGCAAGGAATAGATATCTACGTGGTGAGGCCATCATGTGGTTATTGATGCTCCAATGCACACGAGACAATGTTATGGTGCCACGTTAAAATCACCGCCAATATTGCTTGACTCTATCTATATTAGGGAGGGATATGGTAATAAATCGTTCTCAAAAATTGATTCCATCCTCGTATTGCCGTAACGAGCTGAGCCAAGAACGCCATTTTCTGTGACCCCGTATTTGCCGTCCGATGAAGCATCTGACACCGGCGGAAGCGCCTTGACCCCTGTCCAGGTTGGTTGCAAAATGGTAAGATGGGTCGACAAGATGGCCCAGCCCAGCGCATGCAAACAGCTCTGAAAATAGACAACTGCACTGCAGAGTCCGTATAATTCAGCCTTCGTGATCCTATCCAGCCGCAATAAACCCAAGACGCACCAGAGCATGTCAGACGCCGTTCAAGGGTAGCCCCTCCATCAACCCTGTCTGTCACTGTACCAAGATCTTCCAGAACGCACTGAGCACTCTGTGATCCATCAGCCCACCGACGTCACGGCTTGCGCGGTTTTCGGGAATGCGGGCGTAATCCTTGTGCTCAAGGGAGGGGCATTTTCAAGATTGAATGCGACCTCACTTCAGGTACCGAAACCTTCAACTCGAGAGGAACCAGTTGCAAGGGCCACGCGGCACGCTGTCTCATATTAAACATACAAACAACCAACGGATATCAATGCTCGTCTAGTATTACATACAAACCCCCACCTCTATACGCCCCGCAGCAGTTTCCTTCACTCATGGAGAGTCCATGATAGGTTCGTTGTCCGGTTTCACATTCTTGTTGACAACCAGGGGGAACGGGCTCAGGACGGCAGAGATGTCGCCCCACCACCTGTCACCGTAGCGCTGGTACCAGTCCATGGTGATCTTGAGACCCTGCTCGAAGGGGGTCTTCTGTGTCCAGCCGAGCTGCTTGAGCTTGGTGGCATCGACGGCGTATCTGTGGTCGTTGAAGGGGCGGTCGTGGGTGTACTTGACCCACTTCTTGAACTCGGTTGTGTTTTGATCGTCGATGCCCATCTCGGCAAGGAGCTTGTGGCATAGTGTGATGTTGGAGATTTCGTCGTACGAGCCGACGTTGTAGATCTGGCCCATCTCGCCCTTGTGGAGGATGGTGTCGAAGGCGTCAGCAGCGTCTCCGGCGTAGAGATAGCGGCGTGTTGGGCTGCCGTCTCCGTGGAGGACCACGGGCTGGCCGCGGTGTAGCAAAGAGGAGAACTTGGGGATGATCTCTGTGAAGAGCGACCGTTAGTGATTGTGTCTGGTGTTCTACCGAGTGGGAGAAGCTTACTCTCTGGAAATTGGTGGGGTCCGTAGACGTTGTTACTACGAACAATAATGACGGGAAGCTTGAAGCTTCGCATATAAGAATTCACAAGCATCTCGGCGGCAGCCTTGCTCGCGGCATAAGGGTTGGTAGGAGCAAGAATGCTCGCCTCGAGGAGATCATCATCATCGTCCTTGACCTCGCCGTAGACCTCATCGGTCGAGATGTGAATGAGGCGCTTGATGCCAACCTTCTTGGCGCTCTCGAGAAGCACGTGGGTGCCGTAGACGTTGGTGTGAGTAAAGCCGTACGAGTTGCCGAAGCTCAGGTCGACGTGCGACTGGGCGGCAAAGTGGAAGATGGTGTCGATATTGTAGCGCTCGAGGCAGTCGACCACCTCGACGGGGTTGGTGATGTCGCCCTGGTAGAAGCTAAAGTTGCGCTTCTCGTTGAGGGCGCGCGTGTTGTTGAGCGAGGCGCAGTAGTCGAGCTTGTCGAAAGAGACGATGTTGTAGGCATGGGGATACGTGAGGGTGAGGTGTCGCACAAGCCAAGAAGCGCTGTAAAGCTTGGTGTTAGCATTGGCGCATGAGGATCAAGGTGTGGTCTTGTGCTCACATGAAGCCGGCGCCACCAGTGATCATGATGTTCTTGACATCGGGGTGAGGCTCAAACTTGGTGCTACCCGTCAAGATGGGCGCACCCTGCCAGACGTCGGCATCCTGGAGGAAATTGTAGCGCATGTTGCCGGTGATGTTGTTTCTTGAGCCCATGTTAGTTGAGTAGTCGAAGTGAGGAGCCATGTTTGTCACTGACGATGCGACCAGAGGAGAATCTTGGGCTCGAGGGTATTAAAGCTGGATGGAGTAGTGTAACAAGAAAGACACCGTTTACCGGAGAATTGAGACAGAAAAGACAAAGTGGACAGAGTAGTGCAATGCAATCTTCAAGACCAGATGGGTAGCGAACAGGCAGACTCAGTCTAACGAGTACTTAAAAACTGGAGAGAAAGCCCCGAAGAGAGAGACATCTTTTTACATGAGCCACCGAGTGGCATTCTCCCCTATTACCACACCGAACGGCCCATTTCAACGGCTAACGGGCAGTCTGTCTACATGGGCTACCCACACCAGAGTGAAGAGAGAAAAAAATGATGAGAGCGTGAAGAATCAGGGGGGGCCATCATGGTAGGAATGGGGTGTGAGACTAGACATTCCCAAGGGCGAGACCAAATACCTCAGCCCATTCCCGTCCTGTAACAGTACAAGCCCCTTGCTGCATGTGTCGTGTTCCTTCAGGAGGAACTGACTGCTTGCTTGCTTGCTTTGCCGCTCAATTCTGCCGTCAAGGGAAAGTTCAGCTCATTAATCATGGCAATCTTTTGTCAATTGAGGCTTGGGCCGAGGCGTTCGATAGTACGTGTGCCAAGCGAATGAGGGTCCGATAGTCCCGCGCTTGGCTTCTGACAGGGCCAGGGGGGAGTGCTACGGTACCTGTAGCGGTACCGGTACACGAAGCTTGTTGCCCTGTGAGGTGACGGGGGCCCGTATAAACAGGGGTGATTGTGTGCTAATGCGGTCACTTTCCAGCGGCTGAGATCGACGGAGAAAACAAGGGTACGAAACAAACAGGATCATTCGTCGTCAGCGCGTTACGAACCAACTGCATTTTCGTATTGATTGCACATTCACTCCTGCAGAAGAATCAGGCTCTGACTCTCTGTCACTGTCAAGAAAAAGGGGCAAGAAAAAAAAGAAGCCAGAAGTGAACCGGCGTCTCACCCATTTTGCCACGCGAAAGGCTCGATCTAACTAGACAGATCGGCATTGCAACGTAAAACAGCGATAAGCGGCTCCAAGACAATTTGATTCGCCCCTGCATTAGCCAACACAGACCAGCCGCTCGTAAAACCGAGCTACTGGATGTACTATTGGAAGCGTGGAGAAGCTCAGCCTGGGGGCGTGTCGATGTTGCGTTAGAGCAAGGGACGGCGCGGCGTGCCAGGGCCCTTCTTTCGTTTCTTCGTTCAGTGTCTCGATGTGGCTAACAGTGACAGACCCCTGATTTCCCGAACAGAGGTGACATGACGGGCAAGGAGGGACGGAGGGAGGGAGGCTTGCAGGCCGGTAGTCTGCAACGTAGTACGTACATGCAGCTGTCTCGGAGCTACTGGAGCTTCCTCCTCGTCTGTATTTCTTCTTGACCTCATCTCGATCGGCGGTTGCTTGCTCTTCATAGCTAATTGTTACAAACCTCATACCCAAACACCAACACCATCACCATGTCTACTTCCAACGGTACGTCTGCCAACCGCTTCCTCATCTGGGGCGGCAAGGGCTGGGTGGCTGGCCACCTCAAGGAGCTCCTCGAGAAGCAGGGCAAGGAGGTTTCCAGCACCACTGTCCGCATGGAAGATGTCGCCGGTGTCGCCAAGGTGCTCGACGAGGTCAAGCCCACGCACGTCCTCAATGCTGCTGGCTGCACTGGCCGACCCAACGTCGACTGGTGTGAGGACAACAAGGAGCAGACGGTTCGCTCCAACGTCATTGGCACTCTGACGCTGGCCGATCAGTGCGCTCAGCGAGGTATTCACTGCACCATCTTTGCGACTGGATGCATCTATCAGTATGACGAGAAGCACCCCATGGGCGGTGCTGGCTTCAAGGAGGAGGATGCTCCCAACTTTGTCGGCAGCTTCTACTCCATGACCAAGGGCCACGTTGAGCCTGTGAGTATCTCTACTGAACCATATGTGAATGCGCCTCTGACGTGCGACAGATCCTGGCCAGCTACAGCAATGTCCTCATCCTCCGTCTTCGCATGCCTGTGAGCGACGATCTTCACCCCCGAAACTTTGTCACCAAGATCTCCAAGTACGACCGCGTCGTCGACATTCCCAACAGCAACACCATCCTCCACGACCTCCTCCCCGGCTCCATTCTCCTCGCTGAGCACAACAACACCGGAGTCTTCAACTTCACCAACCCCGGCGCCATCTCTCACAACGAGGTTCTCGCCCTGTTCAAGGAGATTGTTCGCCCCAACTACACCTGGAAGAACTTTAGCCTCGAGGAGCAGTCCAAGGTCATCAAGGCTGGTCGCAGCAACTGCAAGCTCGACACGGACAAGCTTGTCAGCAAGCTCAAGGAGTACAACTACGAGGTTCCCCAGGTCCATGACGCCTACAGGCAGTGCTTTGAGCGTATGAAGGCTGCTGGCGTTCAATAGAGCATTCCCGCTCTGTGAGGACATGGTCTTTTTGTGTTTTTCTTCATCACTGGCTATAAAAGAACAGTTGTCAAGTCTAGATAAAATAATGTGAATTAATTCAGTGCCAACGCCGTTTCGTCATAGATCGATCCATCCAAGCCACCACTCTAACACCTGTTCTAAAAGCCTCCATTTTGTGCCAACCGTCTTCTGAATAACCAACGTCGCTTAGCTTGAAAGGTATCGCATAAACCATCTATATTACATACTATAATCGCATCTTTTACCAAGACTCTCCGCAGTTGCCTGGTATATACTCTGCCCAGTCCATCTTCAACACCATCTTTGCCTCAGGGCAGTACGAGTAGATGTGATCTCGCTTCTCCTTGCGTCCCCAGACAGCGCCGTGAAGCTGGCCGGCACCGCCAATGTGATAGCCCATGGGCTCGTAGAATCCGTTCCTCCAATCATCAATGCCCTTGACCCAATCACCTGGTCGACCTGGCTCGCTCAGCTTCTTTCGCAGGTTCTCCCACTCGCACTCCTCCAGATCATCATCGAGGTCGGCGTCGCAATCAGGCTCAGGCACAATCTCGGCCGGGCCCCCGTTCATCTCTCCAGAGAAGGTTGATGATATAGATCCGTTGGCGACGCTGCCGGCATTGTGATGTCCAAGACGCTCAGACAGCCAGACATCTTCAGGCTGGCTGCCCTCAATGCGACGCTGGTTGCGTAGGATATCGATGATACGGCTCACGCGACGGATCGAGAGTCCTCCATTTCCACCATAACGTCCTCCAACGCTCCAAGGCGCACCAACCCAGTCGTAGCCAATAAAGTCATCCATGGAGCGCTTGTTGTTGGCGCAGACCATCGAGTCGGTCTGGAATACGAGGAGGATCTCGGCAGGCTGCAGCACATGATCGTATAGCCACAGCGTGGTCAAGAAACGACTGATCATCTCCTGACCAGCGGTGCTCATGTTGGCGGGGATGTAGGTCAAGTCAACCTTGCCGGACTTGACGTGCTCGCGCATGGCAGCAGACTGGTTGACAAAGGCGACCGACTCGGGGGAGCCCATGAAGCGGAATCGCCAGTCGGGAGGCATCTGATACATGAACTTGAGCATCAGAGGCACGATGATGGGCTGCGGTCGGTTCTCAATGAGGAGAGCGACCTTGGACTCGTTGAAGATGGACTGGTTGGCGTATGTGAGGGAGATTTTGGGGAACGCCGGATGAGGGACGACGGCCGCCATGATAGAGAGAAAGATGATGGTTCTGAGGCGATTGAGTCAGTCTAGATGCCTTCAACTCTTTGGAAAGAGACTCACGCAAAAGTAACTCCCAATCCGATCGCGATGCGCATAAATTTGGGCGACATCAGTCGCTGGCTTGAGAGGAAGTTCATGATGGCTGCTAGCAGTGGTGAAGGAGTGACGGGAAGAGCAATACAACAAAAAAGAGACAAAAAAGAAGAAGCTACCGTCTGTCAACTAATTCGGTCTTCAGCTTGAAAGAAGTAAAAGAGTCAGGTCAGTTCAGAGTCGTCGCCCAGCTTCCCTCGTCGAAGCTGGGGTGTAAGCGGCAAAGAGAGAGAACCCGGCCAAGAGGAGACGACGAGAGAGGGGGACACTCCAAACGACAGGGGCTTCTGTCTAACATAAGGGGGGCACATCTTCCATCATGTAGATTGTACTGTACATCTGCATCTTTTGACAGCCTGTTTCTAGACAACCCACTATCCCGTCAATCCTTGCACTCCCTCTGTGTGTTCGGCTGAACCGGAGGGCTTTGGCTCTGCCGCAGTAGCTCTAGACCGCCTCTCCACAAGGCATGCTAGGGATGGGCGCTATCGTTTTGAGAGCCTGGGGGGGAGTGGAGTGGCGCGGCCCCTCTAGCCGCCTTGAAGACAGAGCCTGGAATGCAAAATTACGGGCCCTTTTACACGTCGACAGAGGGGGGGACCCAACGGAACGGGCCTAAGTACTGTACCTGAGGGGGATTGCCGCTCACTGAGGCATCGCATCATATAGAGCCGATAACACACCCTAGGCGCAGGGGGTCTCAATTGTGATTGATGGGAGCGTAACTTGGGTTTTTGCGACCTGTAAACTCCATCCCAAAACTTCCTCCATCTTCAGAACAAGTGAAGTGAAGCAATCATGGCGCCGCAGGTTGACTTGTCGCAATGGGCCGACTTGCCAGTAATGGCAACCAAGAGCATCAAGTCGAGACTCCCAACGACGATTTCGAGATCTACCATTCTCATTGTGGTTTCCCTCATCTCAACGTGAGTAGATCTTCACATGAAGGCATCGCGAGCAGCGACTGACAGTCTCTAGATGGATCTTTGCGACCGTACTCGTCCCTCAGGTCAAACCCACCATCACATCCCAGATCGATGAAGCCCGACAAAGACTCCCTTCAGTAAGCATTGACTGGGCGCCAAACGACGACCCTCGCAAGAACTACAACACATCCAAGGTCGCTCTGATCATTGAGCCCGAGCCTCTGCCTCTGCTGGTCCCCTTGATCCTGCACATGATCGCCGTCGTGCCCCCGGATTGGCGATTTGTCTTTATCGGATCTAAGAAGAGCGTTTACACTGTCGGTCGCGAGTACGGCATCCAGCTTCAGCAGGGTCTGGGCAAGATTGACCTCATGAGGCTGCCCAGCCCTTGGTCCATCAAGACCGAGGAGGACCTGAACCGCCTATACACGGACTCGCGATTCTACAGCGAGTTTTTGCCCGGAGTCGAATGGCTCTTGACCTTTAACTCGGAGAGCATTCTTTGCGCCAATGCGCAGTCGAGCTTGAACGACTGGTTGGACTACACATGGGCTGGTGCTGCCAGGTAAGATGACTCCCATCGCTTCAGCGACATCCCTGCTAATAATCTCAAAGAGCCGATGTCAAGGCCTTTGCTGGCTACGGAAAGCTCTCGCTGCGACGCGTCTCTGCCATCCAACAAGTCCTCGGCTTCCAGAAGCGCTACAACGATACGGATCAAGAGGACATTTGGTTCGGAAAGCGCCTCTACATCCTCCCCGACGCCAAGCTCGCCAACCTGACCAACGAGGTCTTCTCGGTGCAAAATAACGTCACAGAAAGACCCATGGGCTATCACGCACTTGGTCGTGGCAGGGGTCTCGATAAGGAAGTCTGGGGCAACGTCGAGACACGAAAGGCAGCGCTCGAGTATTGCCCCGAGATGCACATGATTCTCGACATGAAGCTCGAGAAGGAGAGGTGTCCCCCCAACACGCAAGGTTGATTGGGCCCTGTCGCTGCCAACAGAGACAAGCTTTGGTGACGCGGGTGAGGGGCATGGAATGTGAGCAGGGGTAGAGCCATTCTGCAGCCCTCGTGTAAGTTTTATTCTGAGCACAAGCAAGTGTAACCGGTATGGATAGACTGTGTATTACCTAGATATCCCCAGTCAAAAATAATGACATGAATTCTTTTGTTACAAGGCTGTGTCTTGTCTGTCTCGTCTTGATGAAACAAACACCACCACATCCCGAAAGTTTGCTTCATCATCCCGACCCCTCAAACACTCAGTTCTTTTACCGCCCTGTCCCTCCCGACCGATCGGCACGATTGCATTGGTTGATCCCAATGCACAATGGCCCCATTGGTGCATCGACCACCCACGCACACGCGCGTACTGTACACGCAGCCACGCATGTCCCATTCCTTCTCTCGCAGACGGGATGATGACAAGGTCAAACTCTCCAGAGCCTCAAACTGCCAAAACGCACATGTTCTCTTGGCAGATGCCGCCACCACACCTCGTCTCAGCCCTGAACCATCAACCCCTTTAAAGACAGTCACTACCTCAAACAGAGACAAACTTTTTTGCCCTTGCTTCGGGTTAGTCTAGATTCGTATTTCAGCTCGTCAATCGCATGCCCGGTTGATAGCCTAGCGCCAAATAGATCTGCAAATGGCCCCTTCGATAGTCTCAGAAGCCGGCTCTCCCTTGGCCCACCGTGGCTTGGGGCTGGACTGGCTATTTACCGCCCGCACGTACATAGTATGAGACTAACTGTCGGCTGCGCCAGAAGGAAGGAAAAAAAGAGGGAGAAGTGAAGAAAAAAAAAAAAAGGAGAAACGTGCAGAGTTGGTTGCTACTGCAGGGGTGGTTTGTTGGTGGCGTCGTAAAGAAGAGGCATTCCTGACGCCGCTAGAAAGATTCTCTTGCGCCCATGTACCGGTACTTTCATCTCTGGGATTGTCGTCGATACTCCACGCCCATTCCTTGTCCGGGACCAGTGAGCAATACGAATACATGCTTCTCCAGGAGCAGGGGTGCTTGACCAGGCTGGCGCCTTTCTCTTCCCCCCAGTCGGGCTGCCTTATCCCACTTCTCCGGTCTTTCCAGCAATCCCCCTCTCTCTGCCTTACCACACAGAACGCTGCTTTGCTGTGTCTGTTTCACTGTTCCTTCATCTGGCTGCTTGAAATCTGCTGTTCCCTAACTACAGTCGTTCCTTGTCTTCATCAGCGCCCATCTAATTCACCATGTCCAAGGAAGCCGACCACAAGCCGTACGCGGACTCATCGTCCTCGTCGGCATCATCCTCGTCTACCTCGCCCAAGGAGACGACGCTGTTTGATCACAGTGAACATGACCGCGACATGACGAGGTCGCCCAGTGAGTTTGAGCTCGATGAGCTCTACCACGATGAGGAGGATGATGCTCTCCTTGCTGGTGACCAAGAAAAGGCCGATAAGCCAGACAAGCCAGAGCCAGAGCCCGTCAAGAAGTCCAAAACACTCAAGGCGGTAGCATGGACATTGATCAACGTCTTGGCCACAGTTTTGATCGTATGTCGCTTCACCTTCCATCTCAACATCACCATGCTAATCTCAACCAGGTCTTCACAAACAAAGCCATCTTTTCAGATAAATCACTCAAGCATGTGCAGCTCTCGTTCGCCACATTTCACTTCACCATCACCTGGCTGGCCCTCTATGTCCTCTCACGAGAGCGCTTCGGCTTCTTCACGCCTCAGAAGGCTTCCTTTGGCCACACGGCGCCCCTGTCCATCGCCATGGCCCTCAACGTCGTCTTCCCTAACCTCTCTCTTGCCTACTCATCCGTCGCATTCTACCAGATTGCGCGTATTCTCATGACGCCCTCAGTTGCCGCCATGGACTACGTCATGTACAAGGTCACTCTGCCTCTCAAGGCCTGCCTGACCTTGATCCCCGCCTGTATCGGCGTCGGTATGGTCTCTTACTATGACTCGAGGCCTACTAGCAACACCACCATCAAGACGACTTCGCAGCTGGGCGTCATGTTTGCCTTCCTCGGCGTCTTCTTCTCGTCTCTTTACACCGTCTGGATCTCGGCCTTCCGACGACGCCTGAACATGACCAGCATGCAGCTGCTCTTCAACCAGGCTCCTATCTCTGCTTTCATGCTCCTCTACGTCATTCCCTTTGTCGACACCTTCCCCGTCTGGGGTGATGTTTCACTGAACCGCTGGGTTCTGATTCTTATGGTGAGTGCAGGGTCTGCCGGGTGGATGAGTACTGCTAACATCATATCTCAGTCTGGCTTCTTTGCCGTCCTTATCAACGTCTCCCAATTCTTCATCGTTGCCGAGATGGGTCCTGTCACTAGCACAGTCGTCGCTCACAGCAAGACATGTATCATTGTCGCCCTCGGCTGGATGTCGTCTGGCCGAACCGTGGCCGACAAGTGTGTCATTGGCCTGATCATGGCCCTTGTTGGAATTTTTGCGTGAGTGTTTCCATCCTCCCAATTGATCTCATCACTAACCGTTGTTAGCTACTCGGGTGTCATGCTGAGGGAGAAGGCCAAGGCCGCAAAATAAACGCATGCGGGTCGTCGGAGTTGGAATGGTTGTCTGAATACCGCTTGGGAGACTGGGACCTGGAGTTTTTGCATCTTGGGATTGTAAAACAGTTTGTTGAGCATTTGATTAGAACGATAGATTCATGTCATGCCTTCTGGGATAGTGAGCTTGCTATCTTTGCACGCCGTCAAGTCTCAATGAGTTGCGCAGTGTTGAAGTATTACGTGCCACACCTTACTGTTGACAAAGCAACCACATAGTTGGTATAGACGCACTTATTCAATGATCGAGAATTATAACTTGCGGCCGGAGATGTGCTCTGTAGCAGAATCCATCCGACGCTTCAGATGCCTCCATTCAGAAGTGCAGCTCTGGAGTATTCGACACATTCACGACGTGACAACAGCGATAACCCCATGCGATTCGAGAGATTAAATTTTTGATACAATGAGTATAAGCAGACGCATACAGCTACAGGCACATATCATTGCACGGTGTGGCGTATGAGGCTTCTTGGCTGCATGTCTGTGTTACCCTGGACTCGGGAGGTCAGATGCGATCGCTAAGCCGCGCGCGTGGGGCCCGGTATGCTAGGCAGAAAAAGAACGCAAATTCTATATGTTGATTATTGCTTTTCTTAGTTCTCTTCAACAGTGTGGTGCTTATTAGTGTGAAGTTGCCAGTGAGCGTGCTAAGAAATCGACTTTTGCTAGAGTTAAGATGACGAACCTTCAGTATGCGACCTCAACCTGGGGAAAGAATTAAACACACAGGCTCGTGATGCAAGTAAGAGAATCTCCATGAGAATACGAGAACTCGTTTCTTTATTAAACAAAGATGAAGAGGCCATGAACCATCATGGTGAAAGACACCCATACCTCTACCAGGTTGAGAAGGCGGCTGTTATCCATCCCCCAACTCGGCTTGCTGATGCCAACATAATGTGCTCTATCTGACCCGGCTGAAGGTCTTAGAAGAACATACAAAGGTGGATATGAGCCCACGCTGCTACATAGACAATCGGAAGGAAAACGTGGAGAGGCATGGTACCAAGATGTGCGGCCCAGACCGCAGCAAAGTGGACACGGATGTGACCCGCAATGGGGTCTCCATCAAAGATGTTAGCATCTTGATGATGGACAAGGTTTGATGGGCCATTCTGATGACGTATAGCATCTTGACCCATAGGATATTTGGTGGAGAAGGGTGTGAGCTATGTTCATCTCATCACATCAAGCACACCTCACTCCCAGACTGGTCATCTCCTCTCTGGTGCAGCATGGTAGAATAAACGGATTATATGAGTTTTAATGATTGTTAACTGAATCAGTTATTCAATACATACCATTCTGTCGTTTTGGGTAACTGACGGCTGGTCATTCGCCTCTGCCCGCCTTCCTGTGGCACAGGTTCACATCCTCCTCCTGCAACGTCGAGGAGCATGTTTTGCCTAGGTTAAGATCAGAGACAGTATCACGGCGAATAAACTTGGGAACCGAATGTTGAACGATTCACTATCGAATCATACGCCAAGAGAGCTTCCGCTTTTCCCGGCAAGCGATGGTATGAGCTCATCTCCACAATACCCGACGCTGGCTCGGGATGTCTCTCCCTGGTGAGTGGGAATGGAAACTTGGCCCAAGCTAGTTAGAGTCGACACTTTTTACCGAGACAAATATGAGATATCGAGAAGGTTGAGTCTTTTCGTGGGGTGCGGAATCTTTGTGGACCTTGGCCTTGGCTGGGCCGCGTTGCCTGCAGTACGGAATCAACACTCGAGTTCCCTTGGCTGACTGACTTGCTGCTCCCCGAAAGGTAGGAGAACCTGAACTAACAACGTAGAGACCAATCACATCTATCATAGCTGGGGTTACTATTAGACAGGAGGACTACAGCTGCCTTACTGTTCTTGCATATTTATCTGGGAGCCGTGGTTCAAAGTCACCTGTAAAATTATCATTTAATGATTGGCTACGCGTACTGAGTGTGACGATTCATAATGCCCATGCGCTCAATAATAAGGCTCGTACTGATTGTCATTCGTAGCCTATTGACGGTGGTCAATGAATCAGGGCGACCGGCCATCATATGCGGTCGTATCATTGAGTAGTGTGAGCCCAACAAGCCCTGTTTGTCACCTTTCCGACAAAACTATTCGTCAAGTTATCGGCTAAGATGCTGAGACTGGGCTCTTGGAGCGTTGGTAGGGCTGTGCCTTCTCGTCGGTGAGCGAACCAACCATTTGCGACGGCTGTTGTCGTGAATCATCTGGTGCCTGGATTAGGCTGGCGCTTGAGAGCCTCATCGAAATGATGGGTACGAAGATACGGTCAGTGGTTCAGTCCATGGTGGTCATGGACTTGACGAGCTACGCGCCCAAGGCGACCGCTGGAATAGGGTGGGTGGTCATCTGCATATTAATCTGCCGGGCGAAAATTCAGAGCTCTTCACTGTATGCGGGCTCCCTCAGTTGAGACATTTCATCACCAGAGGTAAGACGCTCAGACCCGAACGCACATGGAGAATAAGCATGCACTTTTTGTCACATCAGGGCAAGGAAAATGATAGGTGATGCACTGCTGACAACTCCAATAGACCACTGTAACTGGGCGGAAGCGCAAGCCGGCGGCACGGGACGAACGACAGGTGGGCTGACCAGCAGCGCTCGTGATTGTTATTTGCTCATGCAGGTCGACGTGTGCGGACAAAAGGAGCTTGGTCGGAGGCTGTGTCGACGCCTGTTTGGTGTGTTCTTGCGCCTGGTTTTAGACTGACGGCAGTTATTGGCTGTCAAGGATGCAATACCACCACACCTGTGAATATGGCTCTCGAGATGTGAGATGAATCTTAAGCCAAGGGACTTTTCGCCCCGTAATCGACCCGTAAATGACAAAGAGGGTGTTCCCTGTTCCCTTCAAACTTTGCTCCATCGCATACTATAGCACAATTTCAACCCGCCACAATACATTGCCACCAGCAACCCTGATCGCCATGTACCATGCCCCGCGGAGCCATAATCATTATCAACACAATGCGAATGTTATGGATTACCTAGTCGATGGGTTTGAACATGGGGCAGCACAAAGCAGCGATCCCGCACACCTCCAAGTTGAGGCGGCGGATTCAACTAGCAACCACTACGGCGTCGGCTGGGGCTGCACACAGGGCTCTTCTGGCAACGATAGCGAGTTTACCGATACGTTACAAGGCGCAGTTTCCAACGACATATTGAATGGGGTAACGCCGAGCTCTTTCGTCTGGCCGGCCGAGAAACGTCGCCTGAGGGTACGCTTTCTAAATGGGAGTACCTCCGATCGCGAAATTGTCATGAATCTCATCAATACACACTACAATACCATTCCGATGCGGTTAAAATTCGAGTTTCTCAGACCAGACGATTTTGGGCCTTCTGATATCCGAATATCTTTCGGTACCCAGTCAAGCTCCTGTCTTGGAACAGAAGCCGAGAAGAATCCAAATGGGACAACCTTGTGGCTCAACATGTACCGACACATCGCAGGTCTACCAGGTCCTCAGCGACGCCGCTTGAGGCAAGCTGACATCTTACACGAAGTTGGACACTCATTGGGCATGGTGCATGAACATCAACATCCTGATTGTCCAGCTGTCTGGAACTACCGCGAAATCCAAAGAAAGACGGGGTGGAAATGTGCCATGATCTACAAGAACTACGACCGAAGCTTTGTTCGAGGTACAAAGCCCCTCCCTTATGACCCAGAGTCCATCATGCATTACCCCATCGCCCCAGAAGACACTCGAGACGGGATGATGTATGTCCCCCACGCCTCGGTGTTATCTGATGGCGATAGAAGGTTTCTCATGTCACTATACCCCGATCCATACATGCCCATGCTGCGCGAGACCCCAAGGTGGATTCCAGAGTGGGAAATGGAGTATAGGCCGGTGAAGAAGAAGTCTGGAAGACACAAGCATAAGAAACCCAAGAAGTCTGATGAGCCGGGGTTGATAAAATGGATATTGTACACTGCTGGGTAGATTGTTAATTTCCCGACCTAGAGTCGAGATGACAGTAATGAAATAATCTTCATAATGGCTTATGACGATTCTTGAGTATTGGTAAGTTTGATCTGCCCCAACCGGCCTTATGAATCGTGAAACCGTCGCTCGAAGCCCTTCTGCGCGTAGAGTGGTGACTGAGGTTGCGGTAGAATGTCTGCGCCCATTGTGATATGATTAGGCCGCCCAGTCCTGCTATTTGCTCCCATTAAATCATCAGAGGGCCTTCGATCGGTCTCCAGATGAGGCGGAGCAGTTTTGTGTTACGAGTTCGCTCGTGTTCACGTCAGCCAGACATACATCATCATCTCTCTCCCACCAATGATATCGGTAACACGAGTCTGCATGCGAAGGTCTATTCTACCACTAAGATTTGACTTAGTTTCTTATGTCGTGTAAGTAAGCAATCCGGTGTAATCGTGTTCACCCGTTCGTTGGACTTGTCTTCCCTCCCGATTCTTCCACCAAGACTCACCTGTGTATCTTTACGCGGGAGTGACGGAACAGATTGGGCATCTGCCGAATCTGATTCCAAATCGGTGATGAAAATGGACAAGACGGCTGCATTACCGCAATCCAGAGGCCAACACAGTGCAAGGTTCCCTATTTCATATGATCTGCCAGGACTTTTGTCGAACCTATTGCAAGCGTCTCTGACTCATGAAACCATACGTAATACCACCCACGTGAATAACTCGTCGATCAACACAACTACCGACGAAACTCACCGCCCCTTAACGGAATCAAACAAATCCCCTCTTCTAAGCTTAGCAACCCCCTCCCGAGACTCCCTAGCTTCCGCCCTATCACCACCTCCTTCGATGACAAGCGCGAGAGTTTCCTCCCACACAATTACGTGAGCAAGGTTTAAACCGCCGTCAGCCCTGTGCTCTACGGACCTGCTGGGCGCCGTTTTATCCGTTATCCCGAGTAAACTTTGTTAAGTCCGTTATTGGCACGGATGATTCGGTAGATATTTGAGTTTTTCGGGGATTATCCAGTTTGAGGCCGTGTTATTTCCTCAAGATGGAGGGTTGCGTGAGCTTACACGGCATTCACCAGCAGTAGATCGGTCTGGACCTTGACCAATTTTCTATGTCAGACACGTCAGACACAGGAAAGTGAATCGCCCTCCAGTATAGCCGGTATATAGGAATGGAGACCTGGGGTGACCTACAGGGCCTATTCCGGAGCTACGGGGTAAATGACCATATAAGTGCATGCCCGTCACGACGCTTCACATCGATGATCTTCTCTGATCTCAACTGTGAAAGCAAGCATCTTCTTCTTAATCGATTCTACCAAAATGACTACCTATCAAACGCCCCTTGCTGCTCTCTACGCTAGCACAAGGAATCATCCATCCGCGGCAGCACTGAGAATCCCCAACGAAGGGGTGGCAGAACTGTCTTGGAAGGATATCACCTTCACTGACTTCACCAAGGACATCGAGACTTGTGCCAGGTATTGGGCCAATGAGTTTCTGGAAAGAGGCATCAAGCAGCGATCTGTTATTGGACTATGGTAGGTATAGCAAACTACCGCTTTGGAATCTGTCTAACTGTCGTCTCAGGCTGAAAGGCTCGTCTTACACGGACCTCCTCCATATATGGGGCATCTACCGAGCTGGCTTCATCCCACAGCTCGTCTCTCTGAAGATGACAGATCCGTCTGTTGTCTACAACCTAATCAAGAAGTCACAGGCTGCAGTTCTGATCCACGATGCCGGCTTCCAATCAGTTGTCGCCGACAGCCCTGTGAAGGCTTACCCTGCCGAGGACATTCTAACTTCTAACTATGATCACTTGCCACTACCCCAGTTGGAGTCATCACCAGAAGCCGAAGATACGATCATGATCTATCATACATCGGGCTCAACTTCCGGTATTCCAAAGCTTGTGCCACTGACGGCGAAGTGGTTCGATTGTGTCATCAGCAAGACAGCATGTGTTGATGAGATACTTCCTTCTACGAGACCGCAACGGGTCCAGGTTTCCATGTAAGTCCCATTGGAGTTCTAGTGAGTTCATTGTTCTGACAGACCTGTAGTGGAAGCTTCAGTCACATTGGCAGCACCATGCTACTCATCGATGCCATTTGCCGTGGAAGCTGCTTTGTCCTCCCAACCGAGATCCCATACTCGGATGACGAACTCCGACAGATAATTGACCAATGCAGACTGACTAGGCTGAACATGTTTCCCGCCTTCTTGTCTAACGTCCTTCACGAAGCCCGCCGAGACGCCTCCTTGCTCAAAGCTTTACAAGGGCTGGAGTACATCATGTACGGTGGTTCAGCTCTGGATCCTACAGATGAAGCATGGGCATGCAGCCAAGGTCTCCATCTCGTCAACGTCTTTGGCTCCACCGAAGTTGGCGTCATGATGATTTCGGAGGATACCACGAACCCTGCTTACCTCACGACTCTAACTGGCTCCACCTACGAGTATGTGCCGTTGGAGGAGGACACGCATATGGATGAACAGCTGCTCGAGCTCGTTGTGGTTCCCGAATCGGCCGATTGCCCGGACATTTCCTTGCGGAGCTCCGAGGACGGAAAGTTCCATACAGGGGATTTCTTTGTGGAGGTGAAACCTGGGAAGTTTGTGGCTAAAGGGCGCAACGATGACTGGATCAAGATGGCAATGGCACTTCGCTGTGACACAGGATCCATCGAGGCAAACGCCATGGAAACCTGTGGGGATGACCTCATTGACGCGGTCGTTGTCGTCGGTGCTGGTCGACCTTCTCCCTCGATGATCGTCGAGCTTCGAGAAGGTGCATCGATCGGACCTGAGGAGCATGACGAGGAAATAGGACTCTGGAGGATCAAGAACGAGATCCTTTTCAGGATCAATCCTTTTCACAAACGGAGATACATGCATGAGCGCATTGACGACGCACGATTCATCTTGATCGTTCCTCGAGGAACACTACCACGAACGGCTACCAAGGGGAACATCAGGAGAAAACAAGTTGAGGAGATGTTCAAGAGCCGGCTTGACAAGGTATACAAGGAGTGGACAATGCCTAAGGATTCGGTGCAGGGAAATCATTATCTCGTTGTCAACTGAAGCACGTTGGAAGTGGCTTGGGCTCTTTGTATTTGATGATTAAATGTACTGCTTACAAAATTGAGTAATGCCAGCCTGGTTGGCGTGATCTTCTTATACGTTATCCATACGTTGTTCAGCTGAGGTTTACACTAAGGACTGGTCATATCATTGGTGGTGATAGGGGACCTCAAACATGTGGCGGGCTTCTATTTGCCAGGGAGTGTTGACATACTAGAGGTAAAATCCCTCATCATGCCCTTCCTTTTGTCTCCTTTCCACGTCGGTATTTCAATTTTATGCACTTGTCAGGCATTAATTATTAGATGTTCGTGGTGTTTCTTCCGTTGAAGTGCCTAGGGTACATTTGTGAAACACAGTAACCAGACTTTCCGCGGACACAAACATCATCAGTGATCAGATAGCATGGTGGACAGCACGATCGACGTCCAAGTTGTTGAAAGACTATGCAACCGGTGTAACGACGTGTTGTGGTATCGAGACTTGGAGAAACGGCCTCATCATTTGTCGATCGAAGATCTCACGAAATCCACTAAATGCCCGCTGTGTCGACTACTTTGCAGTGCCATGGCAGGAGCTAAAACAGTGGTTGAGGAACTGGATCAAAGTTTTGTGGCTACGGGATGGCCCCAAAAATTTAGAGAAGCCCTGAAAGGAAGCGCCATCACCATAGACCCCTTGCAATTTCATCCTCGCTTCTTAAAACAAGTACCGTACCGGTTTCTACAACCCAGTGCTGGTGGCCCCGGAAATCGCCGACAGGGGAGCGCTGTGGGAGTTATCCTTGAAGAAACCCCTTGTAAGTAATTTGATGATAGTCAAACTTACAAGGTACTCTGACATTGTTCGTGCAGACTGGGAAGAGGTTCAGGATAGAGCCATCTGGACACAGCAGCACTCCAATCTTGATGAAAAACTCGGCATGATTAGAGGATGGCTGGCAGAGTGTAGCAAATCTCACGAGACTTGCGAATCTGACTCAGAATCAGAATTACCCAAAAGAGTCATCAATGTGGAATCGATGGTTCTATATGAACCAAGCGAGCGCGAAAAAGGGCGTTACACTGCCTTGAGCTACTGCTGGGGAAGAGACTCTTCAGGCAACGACATTTTAACCACCAAAACAACTCCAAACAATCTTGAGGACCGAAAGAAATCTCTCTGGCTCGAAGGGGAAATCAAGCACAAAACATTCACAAATGCGATCGATATCACGAGGGGGCTCGGCATACGCTACTTGTGGATCGACGCCCTCTGCATTGTACAAGGCGACGACGGCGACTTTGAATCTGAAGCTGGCAAGATGGCCAACTACTATGGAAATGTCACAGTTACTCTTGCAGCCACAGACTCAGTCGACTGTGAAGGAGGCATGCTTTATCCGAGTAATCTTCGCGGGAAGTTCAGCGCCAGCCGGTTCAGATACTGGGGTCGGACAGGTTACGCATTCCTGGAATCTATACAGACGGACTTGGAGAACGAGATCAACTCGGCGCCGCTCAACCAACGAGGATGGGTGCTCCAAGAACGTATATTGTCTCGAAGGATGGTCCATTTCTGCAAGAAGCAACTGATCTGGGAATGCGGCAGACAAGTTGCCGGTGAGGACGGCCTAGTCGTCCTGAACAAACATAGGATTACACGGCCATTCGCCCTATCAAATCCACTGAGCCCTGCACAAGACGTCTACGAAGACTGGGACGATATCGTCCAAGGCTACTCCGGCAGGTTGCTATCCAAAGCCAAAGGCAAAATGCTTGCCCTTGCTGGAGCCACGACATACTTCCGGAGGCTTCTCTATTATGATCATCCCAGTGATGCCCCCCTACTAGGGTTGTGGAGGGAGGATTTTCATGCCGGCTTGCTTTGGAGATCTCGTGAGCCTGGTGGCCGTATTGATGCTGTTGAGCTCGAGTTGATCCCTTCTTGGTCTTGGATGGTGTTTGATGGGCCCATTACGTTCGACACTGAGCACCGGAGAAATTTTCGGTATCCGAGCACAACCCAGATGGTGATGCAAGTCACCTACGTGAATGTTAGATGGGAAGGGAGAGAGCTTACTTCACGGGCCACGCACCCAACCCTGCAGGTCTTTGGCAGGTTAATTCCTTTCAACTCGACTTCAACAGCTATGGAGGAAATTTGGTGGGATTCCCCGAGCCGGACAAACGAAAACATGTTTCTCCTCCTCGTCGCTCAAGTCCAATACCGGTTAGGATGGAACTCGGAGGGAAACTGGATATTTGGAACAAAGGATTTCTTTCTTATCTTGACCGAAACTTCCAAGATGGGCCCGTACTCTCGGGTAGGCATGGGAGCTGTTGACAACGGTCAAGAAACTAGGGGATATTTTGCAGATAAGAGCCCGAGGTCACTTTTGCTAGTGTGACAAGTTTTACGGAGCACACAGACCATATGTCTTCCTTTGAGCTGCTCTCTTGTAGTCTATGAAGGCTACCTGCTCTCGCCATATGTAATACGATTCGCAAACAAAGTATAGTCTTGATATGGTGAGCCTGGCCTAGGTCTGATAACCGACTTTCATTAACCTTGGGAGCATCAAAGCTTCCCCACCAACAAACTTGGCACTGAACATCAGTCCAGGGATCCCGGCTTCTCGCCACTTTACGAGCCCAGCTGAAAACCTCAGTTGAGACGATTGAAATAGTGCGTCGGGTTATCATGGCATGAGGAGGCGGATTGGCGGGCAAAGAAACAAATAAGATGCTAGAGGATAAAGAGAGTTACCTAACGCCTCATGAATATAAGTAATATATTTATAAAATAGCTCATTAAATAATATAATGATTAGATGATTTTACTATATTTTTATCATCATAAATTGCATATATTTAGAGGATAATTCATTGATACACTCGTCCTCCTTTCTCGTTTTTCCTTGACCCATGTGCAGGTCTCTGAGTGAGCATTTGAGTATTTTCCCTCTCGCTAACCCCTGACGCGACAGCCAAGATGTGATATCTGCTTAGCAAGGGTTGGTTAGCATTGCTAAGGTGAAGCCAACATATTGAGACAAGACATCTTGTTGGCTCTTTTGGTGTTTAATCGGCTGAATCTTGCACGGACTCGTGCTGGTCCACTGATGATATGACCAAAAAAAGAAAGGTCACGGGGAGCAGAGATTCTTAAAAGAGATCGTAGATCTCGACAGGCGGCTCTCCACACTTCCCAGAGTTCTACACTAACTCACTCACTATCACTCGTTGAATGGTTTCACCTAGGCTGCTCCAATTCATCCTTCCTTTGCCGCCATTGGTACTATTCATGCCAATGCCAAAGACTGCTACCCTACCTGACCCATCCACCACATTGACCACTTCAGTCTCCATCGAGACATGATTCCGTGGTGGCCAGATTCTACACAAGCTTCCACCACCAATTCCATGCCACCAGCAGATGATCATGCCTCCAACCCTACATGCCATCGTCAAAAGGGTATGGTGGGTGCTCGTCCCAGTTACCCTCGTCCGCTCCAGATGTATCAAATGTTGTCTTCAATGCCATCCTCCCGCTGTCAGTGTACTTTGGGACTCCGACGATTATCGCGCAAAGAGAGTAAGCAAGATCCGTGCTGGGCTCGTTTCCATACTGCCTCGAGTTAGAAATACTACTAGTAGTGCAGGGGGCCATCAAACTCCGGGGTGTAGGTGCGGAATCAAACTGACAGTCATGTAAGTAAACGCTGCTTGCGCAGTGCCTTCGTCAGCTTCGTTCAGCCAGACGATATCTTCTACGGAAAGCTTCTCGAGGCCCCAGACCGTGTTGAGAAGGTCCTTCCAATCCTCCTCCCGGTCGATAGTCCAGTTGTACTTATCTAGGGGAAACTCGGTGCCAATATGACGGGGCTTGGCACGTCTTTCGAAGGGGTCGGTGATCAAGACTGGTCGCAGGCATACGCCACACCCGAGGCGTTGAAAGGCTTGCCAAACGTTCATATCAACACCTTTCAAGGTATCAGTCAAACACGCCTGTGAAAAAGCGTGAGGATAGGTGTGGGTGGTGTAGAAGCCAAGATAGCCGCCTGGGAAAAGTCAGAAATTACAGCCATCATGTAAAGACGGAGACAGGGACAGATGTTTACCATCCGGCAAGAAATCTTTGTCGCTGATGAGGTCTTCGAGGTGCCCGAAAAGAGGCGTGTGGTCAATGGTAAGGGCATTGGGGTGATTTGACAACTGGCCATCTCCACGAGTAACGTACAGGTTGTACGTGAGGGTAATGCGGTGGCCGGAGGTTACCTCACGCACCTCATGTTCGCAGTCGCTGTAGAATGCAGCCCATTGAATCTGCGGCCCTTCGGAATCCATGTTGTCCCAGTCAAAGCGCATGAGTTGATCTTCCTGACGGACTTCTAAGGCACCTCCCTTATGTTGAACAGGCAGACAGACCACCAGTGATCCGATCTGAGAACGGGAGCGAGGAGTGTCAACATGGGGGCTGAAGTGACCGGATGGCCCAGTATAAATCTTGGCTACGGTTAGCTGAGTTATCGTAGAAGTTGGCTAGTGGAGACAGACATTGAGCTTGTACAGTTCAGCCTTGAGAGTCCTCTGTTTCTCCGAAAGGGGGCTTGGGAGAAGGAGCTGAGACACGACACTGACTATGCCCGAGGTATAGGGACAAAAGCTAGTGGTGAAACGGGAGGGGTCCATCTTGGAAGCTTTGCGGTAGCTCTCGTCGTATACATGTTCTCCTCCGCGACCAAAGGCTGCAGGCTCCATATCAGCAAGAAGGCGATCGAGGTTGTCTGCGCTAGACTCCTCGATAGGGAGATTCAGCTTGCAATGGGCGGCGGGAGTCATCGAATCTCGAGGATCCCATCGCAGGGTGACTGGGGGGTGAGGGGGCGCTGATGGAGCAGTGCCTGAGCTCAAGCTTGAGGCACGGTCGGAAGCTGAACTGGATGGGACTTCTTCGTCTGCAGATGGCTCTCTCTTTGGTGAATTAACCTCGGGAGCGTCAGTGATGATTGGTATCGCTCCGCCACAGGCGAAGAGAGCATCCTTGCAGTGTGATTCGAGCCACTGCTGAAGCTGGCCGAGGGAACCGCCATCTTGATGGTCGTTGCCAGTATCGTCATGGGGGGTACTCGGGCCATAATCTTGACTCCCGCTCTCGCTCTCGCTCTCGTATTCTTCATCATTAAGAGACCATCCGACAGGATACTTGCGTTGTTCACTGGCTGGCGAGAGGGGTGCGCTTTCACGGTGTTGGTCTGGTTCCGGAGATTGTGAGGCTGCGTTAGGCACACCTGCCTCGGGAGGGCGCAGCGCAAGGTCAATTGGGTTAGAGGGAGAATCCGATGCCATGATCGTGATAGTGTGATCTCTCTCGAGTTTCGATGGATGAAGAAGGGATAGAAAGAAAGGGCAGAGTGGAATTGAGCAAGATGCAGTAATCTGACCGTGAAGTTGTTGATGTGAATGCCTCAGGCAGAGAAGCATGCTGTTCGACGACACAGATGCCATTCATTGGACATCTGGTGGAGCTCGCCCAGGCATCAGCCTAGCCCCTGTATACAATTCGCTTGCTTTCACGTTCTGGGCAGTCATCACTTGGCATTGGGTCTGTTAAGCCGACACTCGCAATAGTCATCGTATAATTAGATAATTCAAGGTTTCTATATATTCCGTTAAAACATTAGGAGTGCTGTTGCCCTTCTTGGGCTAATCAAATGTTGACGTGGTCATGTTCAATACCTATACAGGGGAAGCATCATGGAGCATCAGACTTACGGCCATCAGACAACAGCACCGAGTCCGTATAACCAAGATCGGGACAATTAAACTACTAACGGTCTGCGTTAGTTTCAAGCTACCCATGCCAGAGTTCGCGGCTCTGTATCAGATAGTGGCGGGGCACTCTGTCCACTGCGATCCACTGACGACAACAGGTCAGACTGGGAAGTCGACTAGGTAACATTGTAAGGTGTATCTTGGATCTGTTTAGATCGCTGTTGAGGTCACACTGATAACGCAGCTATCGCCGGAACTTCAGCACATACGACCATAGCTCG